>JAQFVV010008913.1:0-20433 GCA_028023455.1 Epiperipatus broadwayi | reverse complement strand
TATATATATATTGTGCCATTACAATTTGGTCACTAGCCAAATTTATAGTAATGTGCATGTAGAAAAGGTAAAACAAAATCATCATCACAATTTTATATAACCATAAAGGAAGTTGTAGGGCATCCAAGTTTAAACCCTACAAGGTCCAGTTCTAAAAGCTTTAAACAGAGAAAGAATGGGTCAACAATTATATGCTTTATTTGTTTGTGTGTTGATAGAAAGGTAATACACACATTTAAACTATTTAATATTTAAATTTTCTTTAAAAAGCAAAGTTATAATGCATACATATAGGCAATGTATGTGTAAATTATTTATTTGTTTTATATTTCAAATATTCAACATTTTAACTTTCTTTAAAACTAACCTATGCTTGATCAATTCTAACATTTTATTCTATACTTTTATTTTGCTTTTCTTTAATTATAAGTGGGATTTAAAAGTTACAGATTTAATTAAATAATTGGGTTATAATTACTAAGCTAGCAATTATAGTATTTAAGGTTAGTTTATGAATGATTTGAAAGAATGCAGGATGTGTGTACATTACATACAAAATTTTACATTTCCTAAATATTGAAAGAAAAGGAAGTATTAAATCTGTTAAATTATTTTTTTTGTACAATTTTTTTTTGTTAAAAGAGGAAATCTGTTTAATCAGATATCGATCTTTGTAGTAAATTTTTTGTAAATGATTGTCACTTTGGAGCTATAATTTTTGAAATTTTCTTATCAAGATCTAAAGAAGGAAGCTCAAAGATTTGAAGTGTTACCTGGATGTTAAAAAGAAAGAAAAAACAAAAGAAAGGAAATAAGAATTGAGTCTATTTTTTTTTTTAAAACAAAAGTGTCTGGAAAAAGGATTAAACTTTTCAGTTGAAAAATACTTTGGTTGAAAATAAATTAGAGATCTAATTAAAACAAATTTGTCCAAAAATAGCAAGTGATGCTATCTCTGATTGGTTAAGGTAGCTAAAAATTGGATATAAAAAGCTGTCTTAGATTATTATTATTGTGATTGATTCAGATTATTAAACTATAATATTGAACGTTGAAAATATAAGAGATGGCGGGCTAGAAAAATTATATGTATATTCCATGTTGCCAGACCATCTGGGGAAGCTGCACATCACATAGGAAAGAAAAGATGTGTCTAAAATAATATTCTACACCTTTCAACTGACCAGATAAATAAGATGTTTTTAATAGAAGGAAGAAAGCATTCACCTGCATTCAAAGAAGATGAATTAATCTACTGATAAATATTAATCATCAAGTCCAATTAATTGTTACAACAACTGATTTTAAACTCAAGAAAATTTACAAATGGGAAAACAACTGCTGTATTTCATCCACATGCTTGACAGGAAGAGAAGAAAATTTACTATAATGATTTCCAAATTATCCACTAAAGCAAATAACCTCAATAGAGTCACCATCATCAAATAGTTATCCACCTCAAGAAAGAGATTGTTCCCAGTAAAACGGAAATGGTAGCTGCAGAAATATAAACATTATACAAGACAAGTTTGAACCCTTGGAAATTCGCCACAAACAAAAGATCGGTAATATGACTTTTTATATCTATTTTCTTTATGATATCAGTCTTAATAAACATTTTAGCAATAAAGTGGTATATTTTATTTAAAGAACTTTTAAAGACTATTCAGATCGATTAAAACAAGAATGTCTTACTAATAATAACTTTGAGCTTCATAAATGATCTTGAATGTATGAAAATTATTTGTTTATTAATTTTACAATATTAATGTGTAAAACAATTTTTTTTTTATGGTATTATGATTTTAGTTTTAACTAATATGTTATTATTATTTTGGGTTTTAAATAATATTTTGTTATCATGGGATAAAACACGCACATACATAATGATATTTTATATGTGTATAATTGCGATTGAATGAGGAGTAACAAGTAGTGTTAGAATATTAGATTAGTTTGTTTCATTAAGTATAGCATTTCAGAGATAGAAGAGAGGGGGGAGATAATGATTTAAAACTCTTTTCTAAAACTAGCTCTTTCAATTTTACTAACATTTTTTTTTACATTCTATTTACATGTTGGATTTTAAAGTATGTGTGCTAATGAGCAGATAATATTTTTTTTTTTTTAATACTTTTCTCATGGAGTGAAAATCATGGTCAATGTGACGTCCAACTTAATACAAAATACATTTGAAGGGAAAGGGGGAAGAACTTAAAATTAATCTGAGGATTGTTATATAATCAATTATTATTATTATTATTCATGTCAATTTTCATATTTATCTAGAAATTTTTATGTATATGTTAGAAATGTAGTAATAAATATTAGTTTGTTTTATTAAACGAGGCGTATATATTTCATTAAGTGTAGTCTTTGTTAAGTGTGATTATTCATCATCATCAATGGTTGAATATTAGTTATTTAAGATATAAGTAAGTATGCTAAAATTAAGCAATAATTATGCATTTCTTTATAAAATTTAGTTTTATGTTTAGGCTTAGTCCTAGAGCTGTAGTTGAAACCCTTGTCATTATTGTTATTATTATCGGAAGATCATCATCATCGGTCATCAACGTTTTAATTAATGAGCTGTTTAACTGTTTAAAGGCCATAAATAAATATTGATTTTATAATATTTAGTGATCTCTTAGTATTATTATAACCACATCCCATCATCTATTTCATGCAAGGATGAGTGAATTGCCATCCTAAATTAGTTATATATAATCTGAGCTAGTGAACTTATAAAATATTGAAACACATTTGTTATGTTAAGATCTGAGAAATGATTTATGTCTAATATACTCCACTTTGGTTTAAAGATGTTTTACTTTTACCTAACTATTAGTGCTTATAGTGATATGGCTCAAAAAGCAAAATCTCTCATTTTTATTAGAAATAAAGTACCAAAAAGGGATTCAAACCCGGTACATGTGAAAGGTTATCAGATATAACCGTGTCTAGATTCAGATAATCTAGTGGCGCCCTGCTAGACCATATTCACTTAGTATTTGTTTAAACATGCACTTAACATCAAACCAAGAAATGAAAGTGGATAAGATCTACTGCCTGTATACCTGAGTTATATTTTATTGAATTATTAGTGTACTCACTTCACGTGATTTCCATAATAGATTTCATATAATACATTGCTCATAATTTGCTTATAATTCTTGATGGTAAATTATATTTTGAACCTTTACTTAGTTATTTCTATTTGAACTCATTAATTTTGGTTACAATGGACACCCAACTGGGGCCTGATATTTTACCATATACCTGAAAAAGAGAGTCTATAGAATGATGGGAGATGTGTGGTTAAAAATAGAGAATTTTTTTTTAGTAAAATTTTTTTTTTCAGTAAAAATTTTTTTTTGTCTTACAAAATTTTCTTGGCCAAACAGTCTTATTTTAGATGATGATGTTTAATATGATTTAATTTTTCATTGATGATGATAAAATGGGTACAGCCATAAAACAGCTTAGTTTTTTTTTTTATCAATTTTGAAAATAGAGATGAATATCACAACTTAAGACAAAGGTGAAATAAATAATAGATTTTTTTTTGTGGAACATTAAAATAATTTATTGCCAGATAGGATAGGCATAGTAATAGTGATGAATTATGGAATAGTAGTCTCATGTGTGTTTGGGGAGTTCATTTTGTAAAAAGTCTATGATTTTAGAGGTTTGATTGGATGGTTGATCGTTGGAGTTTGGTTGGTTAGATTGCAGTTTTGATGATGAGTGAGGAAGAGCGTCATTGCCTTGAGAATGCTATGTATTTCGTGTAACTTATGAATGATCAAACCCATTCACTGCTCCAACCCAATTTATATGTTATCTTTATTTTATCATGAAGCAGTTAACAGCAGACCTGCCATGATACCAGCCTATAAGTCTCCAAGAGAGAGAGCATGGCATAGTTTTCCAATCAAGTTTATATGTTATTCTTATTTTATCATGAAGCAGTTAACAGTAGTCCTGCCATGATATCAGCCTATAAGTCTCCAAGAGAGAGAGCAAGGTTTCGTTTTTGTAGTCTATAATAAGCAGGGCATTCCTTGATACTTGCCACATAAGACTCCAAGAGAGAGAGCAAGGCATAGTTTATCTATTTTAGCCCCTAAGACTTAAAATACTTCTTTTATTGCAACAGAGTTTGCATCATTCAATCAAGGGTTGTGGTAGTTAATAGTGATCGAATTGGGATGATCTTCTGAGTGCTCGTGATGCATTGTGTGATTATAGTGCTGTGACTGAATTCTTTTATTTATCTCAAGATTGTGAACTGCTAGTCATTCTGTGGACTGTCAATATCTGTCGGATTTCTGGGAGAATGGATGAATGTATAATTTGGGCTATTACAGACAGACATGCACTATATAGATTATTGTTGTGTAGTTCATTAAATAAGGATATTAAAAATTTTTTTTGTTGTATTTGTAATGCATAATAAGGTGAAAATCAAATCAGTCAGTTGGTCAGAATAGGTGTCAGACAGGGAGAAGATGTGTGGATTTTTGATGGTCAGGGAAGTACAGATGGGATATATATAGTTTTATAACATGAGTGAACTAAATTATAGTATGGAAGAGGTTATGGAAGAGGAAGGTGCCCCAATCCCAGGGATCAGTGATCATTTTTATCCTGAAGAAGAGGAAATAGAGGAAAATGCCTCTAAAGTCAATAGCAATAATAAGGCCTCAAGTACAGAAATGGTAGATGAGAAGCCAGAAGTGGGCCAGGCTCAGACAGCAAAGATGGCACCATCAGACATGGACAAAATAATTCAGATGCTTAAAAGTATGCTAGAAGAGAATAGAATCTGGAGAGAAAGTTTAAGAGATGATAAAAAAGGCATAGAAAGTTTAAAAAAAGAGGATAAGAGGAGTGAAGATGAATTAAAAGAAAATATCAATAGCTCTGTTGAAAACAACAGTAAAATTCCTATAGCTTTGGGAAATAAAATAGAGAAACATGGGAAAAGTCCCTCAATTCCTGGAGTTAATAATCTTTATAAAGAAGAGGATGGAGAGGTTGTAATGGGATTAGAAGTTACTGTAAAAGTAAAGGGGATAGTAACAAGTACTGAAGAGTTTCAGATTCGAATAAAGAAGGAAGCACTATCAGGTATAAAATTGACCAGACTGATGAAAGATTGTATGTTTCAAAACATACAAGAAGATTATAACAAATCCAAAAGAAATAAGGAAAGTCTGGAACAAAAGGTTTGTCGTTCTGTGAAAAGATGGATAGAAAGTCTAAGAGAGGATAGCAAAAAGAGTGCAGAAAGTATAATAGAAGGTAGTCAAAGATTAGAAGATAATGATGAAACCTCTTTAGAAGATAGAGCAGGAGAGATGGGTGAATATGTTAGACTTGTAAAACGGAAAGGTAGTCAGAGCTTACCAGTTTTAAAAGATAATCTGGATAGTCCGACCACTGATAATAAAGAAAATAATGTAAAGCTGCAGGATCAGTCAAACCCAAATTCAAGGCAAAATGATGTTAGCATCAGTCCAGATGATTGTAAGGATAGCTCAGAACAGAGTCAGTCAGAGAAAAGGATGCCTACTTTAGTTAACAATCCACAAGGTGAAAAAGAAGTAGAAAGGCCGATATTAGCCATAATACCAAATCTCCCAGTAAAGAAAGTAAATGAGATGATGACCAAAGAGCAGATTGGGATAGATCATGAAGTGAAAAGAAGGAAAAGAGAGTTGGAGGAAAAACTTCATGCATCCGATAAGATGATTGATTTAAGAGAGGCAATAAGGGAGATGAAACCAGTTATTTTAGAAAGAGAGCAAAAGTTTCAACAGTCTGTAGTTCTCAATCTAGTAACAAACCAGCATGTGTGGTTTCAAAAATCTGTCTTCTTAAATAGATTGGAGATACCTTATATATGGTATAGAGAGGCAATCTCTCTGAAAAATGTAAATGTCCAAATCTCTCTGAAAAATTCAACTGCTCTGGAAAAGTCAAAAATAAGTTATATCTGGTACAGAGAAGCAATCTCTCTGAAAAATGTAAATGTCCAGTGTGTATCAGACAGAGAATCAATCTCTCTGAAAAATTTAAATGCTCTGTTAAATTTAAGTGTGCCTTATATTTGGTACAAAGAGTCAACCTTTTTAGAGAGTTTAAAAATTAATTATACATGGCACAGAGAGTCCATCTCTCTGAAGAGTTTTAATGTCCATTATATATGGTACAAAGAATCCACCTTTCTAGAAAATTTAAACATAAATTATACATGGCCCAGAGAATCAATCTCTCTGGAAGATTTAAGGAGGAATTATATATGGCACAGAGAATCAACCTCTCTGGAAGATGTAATGAATTATCTCTGGTACCGAGAGTCAATCTCTCTGAAGAGTTTAAATGTCCATTATATATGGGTCAGAGAATCTATCTCTCTGAAAAATGTAAATGCTCTGGAAAATTTAAATGTGCCTTATATATGGTACAAAGAGTCAACCTTTCTGGAAAATTTAAAAATAAATTATACATGGCCCAGAGAATCAATCTCTCTGGAAGATTTAAGGATGAAGTATATATGGTACAAAGAGTCAACCTTTCTAGAAAATTTAAAAATAAATTATACATGGCCCAGAGAATCAATCTCTCTGGAAGATTTAAGGATGAATTATATATGGTACAGAGAGTCAATCTTTCTGGAAAGTTTAAAAATAAAGTATGTATGGTATAGAGAGTCAATCTCTCTGAAAAACTTCAAAGCATATTATGTATGGTACCAAGAGTCCATATTTCTAAATAGAGTTTGTAATAGGAGGTTATATAAAATAAATCCTCCAGATATGTTTTATAAATATCCAGTCAAGATGAAAAATGGAAATATTAAAAAGGGACTGGATGTACAGGTGCATTTTTATGCAGACCACAATATGATTTGAAAAGAAAAAAAGCCATTCCAAATTACTAAAAAAAAATAGGAGAGAATGCCTTTATGCTTGCTGCTCTTGATGGGAATAAGGGGACCTATAATGCTAGGAGTTTGATCCCTTATACTTCAGCAGAATAGCCTGGCAAAGATCTCCAAATAAATTATTTTTAGGTTTTTTTTTTTTTAATGAAAAATATATTTACCAGTAGTTAATTTTTTTTTATATATATTATAAGTGTTTATTATTATTAGTGTATTTATTGGTTAGGATTTTTTTTTTTTTTTTAAAAATATAGTTAAAACAAAAGTGCTGATGATTTTATCCGAAGGGGGAGAAAGTTGTGCCATTACAATTTGGTCACTAGCCAAATTTATAGTAATGTGCATGTAGAAAAGGTCAAACAAAATCATCATCACAATTTTATATAACCATAAAGGAAGCTGTAGGGCATCCAAGTTTAAACCCTACAAGGTCCAGTTCTAAAAGCTTTAAACAGAGAAAGAATGGGTCAACAATTATATGCTTTATTTGTTTGTGTGTTGATAGAAAGGTAATACACACATTTAAACTATTTAATATTTAAATTTTCTGTTAAAAAGCAAAGTTATAATGCATACATATAGGCAATGTATGTGTAAATTATTTATTTGTTTTATATTTCAAATATTCAACATTTTAACTTTCTTTAAAACTAACCTATGCTTGATCAATTCTAATATTTTATTCTATACTTTTATTTTGCTTTTCTTTAATTATAAGTGGGATTTAAAAGTTACAGATTTAATTAAATAATTGGGTTATAATTACTAAGCTAGCAATTATATTATTTAAGGTTAGTTTATGAATGATTTGAAAGAATGCAGGATGTGTGTACATTACATACAAAATTTTACATTTCCTAAATATTGAAAGAAAAGGAAGTATTAAATCTGTTAAATTATTTTTTTTTGTACAATTTTTTTTGTTAAAAGAGGAAATCTGTTTAATCAGATATCGATCTTTGTAGTAATTTTTTTTGTAAATGATTGTCACTTTGGAGCTATAATTTTTGAAATTGTCTTATCAAGATCTAAAGAAGGAAGCTCAAAGATTTGAAGTGTTACCTGGATGTTAAAAAGAAAGAAAAAACAAAAGAAAGGAAATAAGAATTGAGTCTATTTTTTTTTTTAAAACAAAAGTGTCTGGAAAAAGGATTAAACTTTTCAGTTGAAAAATACTTTGGTTGAAAATAAATTAGAGATCTAATTAAAACAAATTTGTCCAAAAATAGCAAGTGATGCTATCTCTGATTGGTTAAGGTAGCTAAAAATTGGATATAAAAAGCTGTCTTGAATTATTATTATTATTGTGATTGATTCAGATTATTAAACTATAATATTGAACGTTGAAAATATAAGAGATGGCGGGCTAGAAAAATTATATGTATATTCCATTTGCCGGACCATCTGGGGAAGCTGCACATCACATAGGAAAGAAAAGATGTGTCTAAAATAATATTCTACACCTTTCAACTGACCAGATAAATAAGATGTTTTTAATAGAAGGAAGAAAGCATTCACCTGCATTCAAAGAAGATGAATTAATCTACTGATAAATATTAATCATCAAGTCCAATTAATTGTTACAACAACTGATTTTAAACTCAAGAAAATTTACAAATGGGAAAACAACTGCTGTATTTCATCCACATGCTTGACAAGAAGAGAAGAAAATTTACTATAATGATTTCCAAATTGTCCACTAAAGCAAATAACCTCAATAGAGTCACCATCATCAAATAGTTATCCACCTCAAGAAAGAGATTGTTCCCAGTAAAACGGAAATGGTAGCTGCAGAAATATAAACATTATACAAGACAAGTTTGAACCCTTGGAAATTCGCCACAAACAAAAGATCGGTAATATGACTTTTTATATCTATTTTCTTTATGATATCAGTCTTAATAAACATTTTAGCAATAAAGTGGTATATTTTATTTAAAGAACTTTTAAAGACTATTCAGATCGATTAAAACAAGAATGTCTTACTAATAATAACTTTGAGCTTCATAAATGATCTTGAATGTATGAAAATTATTTGTTTATTAATTTTACAATATTAATGTGTAAAACAATTTTTTTTTTTTATGGTATTATGATTTTAGTTTTAACTAATATGTTATTATTATTTTGGGTTTTAAATAATATTTTGTTATCATGGGATAAAACACGCACATACATAATGATATTTTATATGTGTATAATTGCGATTGAATGTGGAGTAACAAGTAGTGTTAGAATATTAGATTAGTTTGTTTCATTAAGTATAGCATTTCAGAGGTAGAAGAGAGGGGGGAGATAATGATTTAAAACTCTTTTCTAAAACTTGCTCTTTCAATTTTACTAACATTTTTTTTTACATTCTATTTACATGTTGGATTTTAAAGTATGTGTGCTAATGAGCAGATAATTTTTTTTTTCTTGAAATACTTTTCTCATGGAGTGAAAATCATGGTCAATGTGACGTCCAACTTAATACAAAATACATTTGAAGGGAAAGGGGGAAGAACTTAAAATTAATCTGAGGATTGTTATATAATCAATTATTATTATTATTCATGTCAATTTTCATATTTATCTAGAAATTTTTATGTATATGTTAGAAATGTAGTAATAAATATTAGTTTGTTTTATTAAACGAGGCGTATATATTTCATTAAGTGTAGTCTTTGTTAAGTGTGATTATTCATCATCATCAATGGTTGAATATTAGTTATTTAAGATATAAGTAAGTATGCTAAAATTAAGCAATAATTATGAATTTCTTTATAAAATTTAGTTTTATGTTTAGGCTTAGTCCTAGAGCTGTAGTTGAAACCCTTGTCATTATTGTTATTATTATCATCATCATCATCATCATCAACGTTTTAATTAATGAGCTGTTTAACTGTTTAAAGGCCATAAATAAATATTGATTTTATAATATTTAGTGATCTCTTAGTATTATTATAACCACATCCCATCATCTATTTCATGCAAGGATGAGTGAATTGCCATCCTAAATTAGTTATATATAATCTGAGCTAGTGAACTTATAAAATATTGAAACACATTTGTTATGTTAAGATCTGAGAAATGATTTATGTCTAATATACTCCACTTTGGTTTAAAGATGTTTTACTTTTACCTAACTATTAGTGCTTATAGTGATATGGCTCAAAAAGCAAAATCTCTCATTTTTATTAGAAATAAAGTACCAAAAAGGGATTCAAACCCGGTACATGTGAAAGGTTATCAGATATAACCGTGTCTAGATTCAGATAATCTAGTGGCGCCCTGCTAGACCATATTCACTTAGTATTTGTTTAAACATGCACTTAACATCAAACCAAGAAATGAAAGTGGATAAGATCTACTGCCTGTATACCTGAGTTATATTTTAGTGAATTATTAGTGTACTCACCTCACGTGATTTCCCTATACGTGATTGCTATAATAATTTGTTAATAATTTACTTATTTCTTTTAAATATTATGATCATTTTAGGGACTCCTTTACTCAGGTATAGTAATATCTTTTTTTTTGAACTCATTTATTATGTTACAATATATATATATATATATATATATATATATATATATATATTTCTTCTGTTTTAAGTATATATATATATAAAATCAAACCAAAACAGTTATATTATCACTACACAACAAGGCAAAAGAGGTTTGTTCAGATATCACTGATTTGGGGGAAAAATGTATTGGGGGAAAAATCTATATAAAACAAACTCTCTTGAAAAATGGTTATCTATTAGCTGTCATTAAGAATATCTTAAACCTATTGTTACTATAGTGTGTTTATACAAATCAAAAATATTAAACAAAGTAAGGGAAATTTTCAATCAGTATGATGTCAGAACAGTTTCTAATGCAATACCACACTACAATTCATTCTAACATATACAAACCCTAAATATGAAATGCTGAATTGGAAAAACCTGCATCTATGAAACATCATGTGGGTATGAACAAATGTATATTGCTGAGACCAGATGGCCAATTGCAAAGTGATTTCCAGATGATGATTAGAAGAAAGAAAACAGATGTGTCTAAGGTAGCAGACCATGTATGTATCAATGAATGTATGTTCCATTGGGGAAATGCAAAAGTATTGGATAGAGAGGGAAAGATATAAAGAACAAAATTCAAAGAATCTACTCACACAACAATGAGAAATAAATCCATTATTCGATTTAGTGTTACTATTCAGATGACTATAAACCATTAATCAACTGTTGAGTGCTAAATCAACAGAAAATATGTATATCGGACATCGTATATCTTTTTTCACATGTATGTGGATATGTATATCAGTTGTATAAGATGGAATAGATAGGAGTAGAGCTTGAAAGTCTGTGTTCAAATTCATTCTAATTATATATATATATATATTGATTGTTATGGGCAGAATAACATAATTCTTCTATTTACATTTTCTCTATTCATTTACATAAATTACATAGGCGCCAAGAAATAAACCAATATAAGTATACATTTAAAACAAATATTTTATTTAACCAAATAACAGTGACTAGCACACAGAGTATCTATTTGTAATCGTAGACTAGATCACAAGGAACATAAGTTACTCCCAATGTATGAGAATAAACCATGTAATCTTACAATTGAAGAAAGTTAAATTATATAACAGTAGTTTAATCTTGAAATATAATCATTAATTAAAATATAATTTATTTTCTATTAACAAAATTAGGTATTATCTTTACACATTCTTGATTAAGTATATACACAAGAAGAAAAGACAATTATTACTCATAAATGTCCACGGTTTTCTTATTATATTATTTTTAATATTTATTAACTTTAGTATGAATGAGTAGTATATATGCGGTATATATTTCTCACAAATAAAATCATCTGTTAAACAAATAAATGAATTACAATAAATAAATAAACAACCATTGAGTTTATTCAACTGAGTACTTTCGAAGGAATACCTTCATTATCAAAGCTGTGTGCAAAATAAATTGCGGAGTAAAATTATTAGTACGAGAAATGCAAAGGGTATGCAAAATTATAAACAATGAGGATTTCCAATTCCTCTACAAGCTTTGTGATAAATGCTTAGCCAGAGCCAGCACTTAAAATATCTCTGTTAGGAACCCCTCCCCAAACCAGTATTAATGAATAGTATATATGTGGTATATATTTCTCATAAATAAAATCATCTGTTAAACAAATAAATGAATTACAATAAATAAATAAACAACCATTGAGTTTATTCAACTGAGTACTTTCGAAGGAATACCTTCATTATCAAAGCTGTGTGCAAAATAAATTGCAGAGTAAAATTATTAGTATGAGAAATGCAAAGGGTATGCAAAATTATAAACAATGAGGATTTCCAATTCCTATACAAGCTTTGTGATAAATGCTTAGCCAGAGCCAGCACTTAAAATATCTGTCAGGGACCCCTCCCCAAACCCCTGACCATGGTTTCATGCTTTGGCACCCCAGAGAGGTGTCAGGGTAGGTTCAGACACTAGATCTAAAAATACCAACCCAAAGCCAAGTACTTATCTAAAAGTTATCTATTGAGAAGAAAATCTGAAATTTTCAGGCATCTACATGTCTTCAAACCCAGCTATCCAACTCAAATAGCTATATGGGGCTGATATATCTTCAGCCATACCATATATTAGTAGTCTTAGCAATATAAAATTGTATAAGACTTACGGCAGAGACTATAAATAGTCAAAATAAGAGTCATAGATCACATGACCCTATCTCTTAAGCTTCAATGATGATTGCCAATTCCTCTATAAGCTTTGTGATAAATGATTATCTATGACTCTTGTTTTGACTATTTATGCCAAATTATGTTTGCCATTTTTTTGGAGATTGCATAACATGTGTCTCTTTTATTTATCACATTACAGTCCAGATTGATAAAATAGGCAAATAATCTCCATCTTTGCACAGCATAGCACCGCCACAGGACACCAGTGCATTCCAAACAACCCTCGAATCATATGCAAAGAGCACCATGACTTAAAGAGAAAGATCAAATAAGCCTATTTTATCAATCTGGACTGTAACGCGACGAATAAAAGAGACACGTGTTATGCAATCTCCAAAAAATGGCAAACATAATTTGGATACACTTTGCATTTCTTGTACTAATAATTTTACTCTGCAATTTATTTTGCGCACAGCTTTGATAAGGAAGGTATTCATTCGAAAGTACTCAGCTGAATAAACTTAATGGTAGTTTATTTATTTATTGTAATTCTTTTATTTGTTTAACTGGTGATTTTATTTGTGTGAAATATATACCGCATATATACTACTCATTACAACACGCACACAAAGCAATTATTAGTATTAATATATTTATAGATAATAAGTACATTCATCATGCATCAAACCCCAATTTCAATAAATTCAAAATACAGTTTTACACGTCAACATCAATTATTATAAATCCACTGAAGGTTTCTTCAAGTTCAATCCATATTCTCTGATCTTATGCCCCTCTTTCCTCCACATCAGCCCTGCTCACTTTCTTATTTCATCCACCCATCTCACATGTGGTACATTTCTGGGTATTTTAAAATCTCTTAGAATTCAGTATAACATTTCAGTTGTCCATCTATTATCGTCTCTTCTAGCAATATGTCCAGTCCTACTCCACTTCATCTTCAATGATGTCAGGAACACCTCTTTGTTTTCTTATCCATGTACAGTGTTTTCAATCTCTTCTTGTTACTCCTAACATGCATCTCTTCATAATTCTTTGAGTGGTCCTAAGTCTTTGTATTGCTCTTCTATTAAGAGTCCAAGTCTCAGATCCTTAAATAAGAATTACTAAAACATTTATTAAAGACCTTCCTTTTCAAACACACAGGCACATTTCTTTTTAATATTATTTCTGCCCAAAACACTTCAACCAATGTTACTTCTACGATTAATTTCATGCATTATCTTTCCATTTTTAGTAATAATCTAACCAAGATGTTTGTATTATTGCTTTTTCTCACTCATCAGACTCAATCTTTATTTTCATATTTGGAAAAAATCCATTGGACATTACTTTACTCTTTTTAACATTTATCTTCAGTCCTGCTTTCTTACTCACATCTGATAACTGGTGCAATATTTCCTGAAGCTCTAAAGCATTATGTGCAAAAACAACTACATTACATGCAAAATATAAACGATTTAAATAATTTACTTTTACACCTTTAGCTTTTAATTTTAATCCACAAAATATGTTTTGCAATATTGTTGTAAAAAGTTTTGGAGATATGGAATCACCCTCTCTTACATTCTTCTTAATGTTAACCTTTCTATTATTATTATGTTAGCTAATTGTTGGTGTTGCATTTTTATAAATATTCTTTAGAATATTGCACTATCTTGGGTTTATACTTTGAAGATCCCATGATTTAATCACTGAATAAATGACTATACAAGCAAATGCCTTTTCCTAATCTACAAATCCACAAAATAATAGCAACTCATCTTTATTAACCCTTTTTATCACTCAAAACTTGTTAATTGAAATCACATTCTGTACTGAATTTATTAAGGACATTATAATCTTGAAATATGTGTTTTCTCTATGTCAACATATCATCCCATTCTGCTGTATCTTCATTTTGATGCTTCCATATCCATTTCCTTTTAATATTTATTTTAAAAACGGAATTCATAATATAATGTTTTTCTTTTTCTGTAACCTCTACAATTCTATGTCCTCTCTCATTTTTATTACCATAAACAAATTTACCTACAGCTCTTTCATCTTTCATTAGTTTACCAATTCTAGCATTAAAGTCTCCCATAACAATATTAAAATGTTGTTTAGTTTGATCAAAAGCCTTTTATACATCCATATAAAATTTTTCTACTGCTTCATCACTATGAAAACTTGTTGGGGCATAAACCTAAATTATTTGCATTTGTTATTCGTTATTAAATTGAAACACTAATATTGCCACTATCTATGACATACCATCAATCTCCACAATACATACATCTACTTTTTATTTATAATGAATCTTAATCTACTTGTATTTCTAATATTTGTTCCTTTGTAAGAGAATACATGCCCACTTTTTAAATCATTTGTCTTTTCACCTTTTCTTTAACTTCATAATGTCCAATAATGTCCCATTCAATATGAGACAGTTCTCTTTCCAATTCTTGCAATTTTCCTCCACTTGAAAGTGATATGCTGTTGTAAGTACCTAAATAAAAAGTCATCATCAAATTTCAACTTGTGTCTGCAATCAGGCAATTATTAACATCATTCACCTTTGTCCACTAACTCGTGTTTTGGCTGGTGACTTTACAGCCTCCTGGGGAAAAGGGCCATGATTTTTTTTTTATGATTGTATTTGTCTATAAATCTTGATGTCACTGTATTGTGCTTTTAAACTGTTTAGTATCAAAATATTTTATGTAGAGTCACGTTATCCAGTCAAGGATCATTCGGATGCATGAATTAATACAAAATGTCCCTGATTTACACATGCAGTGTACCACCTAATGTTAAGCTAATATTTTAAAAAGCACACTGATAATTATAAAATAGACAATAATGTTATGTAGACTAGGATAAGAATTATAATGATACATACTCACTCTCCGGTTGATCGTAATAATGTAGAAAATAATTTGTCTAAGAGGGTCAGCAGTAATATATATTTAAACTTAAATTAATTAATGTGCATGTTAATACACATAACAACTTGAGAGTTTATAGATAAGAAATTGACTTTTCACCTGTACTGCTAATTTATACATTGTCTCACAAGAATAACTGCTGAAATAATTTTGCATTGTGATGGCTTATATTATTTATATTTGAAATTCAGCTACTGTTTGCATCCTATTCTCTCTTTCTTGGTTTGTCAATAGTTTTTAATTTGTAAATATTTTATTTATTAAAAATTAAAGAACCATCTTTATATACTTATTATTATTATTTTTAAGGATTAATTATTTTACAATTAATTTACACACGTTAATGAAAAGTAATACTTTACATATATTTGAGTATTTTATAATCTCAAAAAAAAAACAACAACAACAACAACTTGAACTTAGTAGGTTGAAATACAATATCGTTGAAATTTTTTGGGTGACAAATTGATAGAAACTAGATATTAAAAAAATATCTTGGTTTATTTCTAAATGGCTTTTTAGGTGTTATTTAATGGTAATTGATATGTTGGGATAATGATGAATATAATGCTAATACATTGAAATTATACTGTTTTTAAAACAAATATTAATATAAACAATAAGGATTGCCAATTCCTCAACAAGCTTTGTGATAAATGCTTAGCCAGAAAAAGCATTTAAAATATTTCTGACAGGAACTCCCCAAACCCCTGACCATGGTTTCATGCTTTGGCACTCCTCAGAGAGGTGCCAGGGTAGGTTCAGACCCTAGATCTAAAAATACCAATCCAAAGCATGAAACCATGGTCAGTGTTTGATTGGGGGTGGGGTTTCCTGACAGAGATATTTTAAATGCTTTTTCTAGCTAAGCATTTATCACAAAGCTTGTTGAGGAATTGGCAATCCTCATTGTTTATAACTTATAAGCTTAAGAGAATAGGGTCACGTGATCTATGACTTATTTTGACTAAATATTAATATACTATGATAAGTGATTTTATATTTTATATATTTCAGTCTAAAGTTACAAAAAAGGACAAACAAGGAAATAGAATCGCGACAATACTTATATATGTGAGTTTTATTTTAATTTTCCAAAAATTAAATGTAATAATTATGTATTGTAGTAAGTGTCTTAACAACACTTCTAAAAGGATTGGGCACAGGTAAGCATAGTTTATAAAATAAAACTGGATTAACATTATTATTATTTTTCCTATCATCTTTTTACTAAAATTTATTAAAATATGTTAATTGAAGGATTGGAATTTAAGATATTTCTGTCTATATTCGTCTTCTACGTCATCTCAAGCAACCAATATACATGACCACATACGTAAGAAAAAGATAAATGATTCCCAATATAAGTATTTTGTGCAAAACCAACACTCATCAGTTGGACCAGATCATAATCTCCCACACATATATTCAATCAATGATCGGTTTATATTGATATAACAATTCCTCGCATTTTAACGGAAAACGTTTCAAATTTCTGATCCTTCCAACTATTCACTCTCCATTTCATTAAAAATTCAAGGATGAAAAGCTCAAAGTCCTTATTAGATATAATATTGCGAATAATTTTTTTTCACATGTGTATGGTCATGGGCATCTATTGCTTAAGATAGAGTGGATAACAAATATGAATATAAAATCCTAAGTTCAAATCCCTCTTATATCTATAAGAAACATTCGGTATAAGCAAATTAGAAAACATGTTAAATTTAGATCTTTTCTAGATGGCCATTACATTTTCCAAAGGAGAGTGAACAAGGAATATAAAATTTAATTTACAAAATGCATATGGCAGCCTTAAATTATAGTAACTATTTTGTAACTAAAGGCTCTAGCATGTGATGGAAAAGCTAATAAATCTAACTTTTTTGTAATGTACTGTATTTATTTATTTTATTTAGAAAGTATAAATTGATACAGTCTTTTACAAAGTTGCATTACTTTTGTTGCTTTATTTGTTTGTTTCCAAATAAGTAAACATATCAATAATAATATATAGGGTATATGAGCACAGACTTTCACACGACCCACCACTCTCCACACTATCTCATAAAACTGATACACTTGAACACAGATATGTTGAAAAGATAAATAATCACCAATATATGTATTTCATGCTAAACCAGCAATCACCAGTTGGTCCAGATTACCATCTCTACAGATGTACGCTATAAATGCTCAGATATATATTAAGATAGCTAATCCTCATACTTTAATGGACAGGCTTCAATCTACTCCATACTCCAACTCTTCAACTGTCCATCCAATTGAAAATCTGATGATGGAATGCTCAAAGGCCACCCTTAGGCCAAGATTTTTGTACATATATAGACACAGGTTCAGTTATATCAATAATAATAAAATATATATTACTTCTGGAAATGGTATATTGAAACAATTGCAATATTCTGTCAATATTCTTCTTTTGCAATATGAGTAACAGGGATAATTTTCCAAATTTGGATATTTGTACTAATCTAATGTTTGGTTGTTAGACTTCATGAGTATGAAGAATTGCATTTCACATAGCCATATAATAGGCATTTTTAATATAGTATTCACCGTAATGAATTCAAAATACTCAAACATTCTAGATGTTAACAAATGACAATTTGGTGATATCTCTGATGACAAAAAAATAAGTAATTTTGATCGCTTTTGCTAAAAATGAACTCAGTATATATAACCAATTAGTAAGGTTATATATAGAGCTCGCAAAACAAGCTCTTAACAAGTTTTGAGAATATCTTCAACCCCAAACCGTTTTCTGCCATTGGTAAATAAGAATGATATTATCAAAAACAAACATCATGATTACCATAGCCTTTATTCAAAATTACTATCAATAATAATCATTTATTTAGATAAACTTTCAAATTATTTACATAAACATGAAGAGCTATAAAGATCACATACCATCAGAAAAAATTTTTTGTCTATCTATCTATCTATCTATCTATCTATCTATCTATCTATCTATCTATCTATCTATCTATCTATCTATCTATCTATCTATCTATCTATCTATCTATCTATCTATCTATCTATCTATCTATCTATCTATCTATCTATCTATCTATCTATCTATCTATCTATCTATCTATCTATCTATCTATCTATCTATCTATCTATCTATCTATCTATCTATCTATCTATATTGTTATGAGTCTACATTAATTACAAGTAATTCAAGTTTTGTTTTATTATATACAATATTTTCTATTGTAATATTATAAGTGTTTACTGTTAATTATCAATTATATTTTATCCAGTGAATAGATTTGGATGTAAAATCTATACCATTGGACCAATAACAGTGTGAGGTACAATTTATCCAAACCACTTTGAACACTTTTTAGAAAAACTCTTTATTTGTGCATATATACATACACCTACATTTCAACTGTCCTACAGTCTTCTTCAGAGCTATGATATAATGAAAAAAATAAAATCATAAGACTGCAGGACACTGTTTGAAGTGGTGTGGATAAATTGTATTTATAGGATATTACAGCAAAATAAAGAAAAGTGTGATTCTGGTAATATTTCTGAAGAGTGTGAGGTGTTCCAATTTATAGAATAATGGAATACTTCTAATGATTAGCAAGAATACTACAGTGAAAATAATGCTATAAATTCTAATACTGAATGGTTGATATTGGCATTTCTTTTCCACAGATATTTTATAATAGAAACATTGAATGTAAATTACTAACACTACGACAGCAAAAACAACAACTATAATAATAATAATAATAATAATAATAATAATAATAATAATAATAATAATAATAATAATAATAATAATAATAATAATAATAATAATAATAATAATAATAATAATAATAATAATAATAATAATAATAATAATAATAATAATAATAATAATAATAATAATAATAATAATAATAATAATAATAATAATAATAATAATAATAATAATATTCTGCCACTAGAAGGCGAATACCATAGTTCTTCTGGTATTTCATAAGATGTTTTAGAAGCTTTAAATATTATTTTCTAGAAGAAATCACTGATTGAATCATACAAAGTGTATTTATATATATCACTGTAAGAAAATCAATAGATAAAAGGTGCTTTTTTCTTCAACTTTTAAGTTCTACTGAAATTTCAATTCAAAGTGATTTAGGAGCAAATGGCTACAATTAATGAAGCCATAAGCCGCATAGAACCATCTTACGTAAATGTAGCAAAATCATCAATAATAGAGCAAAACCTTGACAGAGACGGTAAATTATGCAACGAAATATCTCTTGCAAAAACCAATAATGCTAATGAAGATAGGACAGAAGCAAGATTTCATAGATCTACCTTAAATGATTTCTTAAAACTAGACATGCTGACTCAAACTTCTGAGCCCCATAATAATGTTATAAAAGAGAACTGGTCTGATGAAACTCTTAATACTATTTTGGAAAAAAATAATACTACTTTACCTAATAAATTGTTTGCCTCGTTCAAACATTTTTTTATGGATCGATCCATAATTATTGCTGTAACTGATATGAATTGCTCGCTGTACTGTTTTCCAATGAAATTCTATTTGAATCTTTAAGCTCTAATGACATGTGGGACACTATTTATAGAATTGCCAATCTTCTAAATCCTAGATATGTTATTCTTGAATTTCATAATGCTGAACAAAAAGATCAATTTCGAAGAAATTTCAAAGTATTAGACAGGTATGCAATTATCACAATTAATCCAAACCGAGATAGATATATTACCAGCTTTCTAAAGAATTCTTATTTAGATTATAACAATGATGCCTATGTTACTAAAAAATACACC
>JAQFVV010008912.1:0-20451 GCA_028023455.1 Epiperipatus broadwayi | reverse complement strand
CAGGTCATTAATTGGCAGAGGTACATTTTGGTTGAGCCATGTGATTTTATTTTAATTGCCCAGCATCTAAGCATAGTCCCTATCGAGTTATCCTTTATTTTACTTCTACCAAAGGGTTGATGCTTTTGATATAATCCTCCAGTTTTCCATTTGATCCAAGTTGTTTCTCCACTTCTGTCCTATATTGGTGGAGTACCAGGTTGGTCCAAATCTGATATGGTGTAACTTCCATTACTTTGACACAGTGTTCAAAATCTTTTATTACTCTTGGTTTCTCTGAGAGAAAGTACCCAATATGTACATAGAAGAGTCTTTGAGATCTTCTGCCTATTTCAATTCCTTTATTTGTTTTTATCAGGTTCATGTCTTTCTCTAATTGCATATTACATAGTCCCCTTTTTTATCCTCATTTTTGGACCCAAAATATATTATTTCATCATTGCATATAATGTACCTATGTTTATAATCTATTAAACACCCTGTTTTGTGCATGAATTTCTGAACCCAAAATGGCATCATCCACTAACCCTTTTAAAATCAGTATAGTATGATATATTTATCTCTGCCCTATATTTAACTGTACCCCTATTTGTTTGGAGTCCAACTGTGTTCTCCACTCTTTCACCATCATGACCTGTGTTGCCTTTATTGGCAATGGCATGGTTTTTTCAAGACCCATCATTTGGGCAGCCATTATACCATTTTATATATGTCTAATGCCATTTATTAGACACAAATGCTGCAAGATTAAATCTATAAACTTATCTGTTAAAGATATACCCGTTATCTCCCACACCTAATCTAGGTTATTGTAGCTAACCATTTTAAGTTTTAGCATAAGTGTAGTATATTTTCAGGTAATACGATCCTAATTATAACTAACTCCTTTGCCCTATATTGTCACTTTTAATAGTTTAAATTTGTTTTTATTAGGGACCAGGATTCTATTTAGATATCCCTATTAAATCAACAATGAAGGTAAGTTTTCCCCCTTCTCTTTTGCCATGTCTTACCAAAACTCTCTCTATAACATGAATGAACAAATCACCCATATATTAAGTTATCCCTATAATCTTTATACAAACTAATGCAAGTATTCTATATATCTATATCGTGATGTCACAAATAATAAATCTGAAAATATAATAAAATTGTGTTGGCATCAATAGTTGAATTTTATAAAGATTGCTGAAAGAATACAGTTATGAGACTTAAACAAATGACACATTGTAATTCTCTCCCTCTTTTTTTTATTTAATGAGCATATTCAATAAAAGTAAAACAACAACAAAAAAATATTATCATAGCAAAATTCTATAAAGTCACTTCAATAAGCATATAAGTTCAAAAATCGAATTTCTTACTGATAAGATTATTTAATAGAATCATTCTTTAGTAATACATATAATCCTCAGGTTTTTCTTCATCATCTGTATGTTAGGCTCCAGCTTTGATGTGAGGTTTCTATTTTAGGTGGATACACTCTAAATCATTGTATGTTCGAGAGAATGGAATGATTGGCGATGTATAGACATTCTAGCTGCCCATCTGAATATCAGCAGCTATCATGGGGTATTTTAACATCTTGTGAAAAATCCAAAGAACAAAAGACACTTTATCTATGTTTATTCCTTTTATATCTCTCCAAAAACTCATTACGCATGTGTATGTTGAATACCACCTGCATTTCCCTTCTTCAAACTTTCTTTCTTTAGATTTTGTTCTCAATGGTCTTTTTTTGTGGGTACTGTGGCCATATTTAATTACCAATCTCTCTTTTTAGAACTTCTATTTACATTTACAATTAGTATTCGCTTTTTTTTTAATATTTAAACTTGCTTTTTTTTAATTGAAAGAAAAGAAAAAAAATACAACTCAAGGAAAATAAATTTTCCAAGTTTAATCCAATAAAATATTTATTCTATACATTAATTTGTATCTATATCAAAATTTATTTTATTTTCCTTTTTTCTTTTTATTCATTTCAGCAAAATCTTGAAATTCAACTGTCAACACCCCTTGCATGGCTGCAATACTTTTAATTTTGGAATGCATTATTATTTAAATACAAAGGCATCAGAGAGACTATATGTCAGAACATTCGTTTTTTTTATTTTAGAGAGGGTATTGGTTAATCAAGAGTTGTGCAGCTTGTAGCCAAAAAAATGCTTTTAACAAAAATCTAGTGCTTAAAGGATTTATAAGCTGTTTATTATTGGAGCATAATGTGGCTACAAAAAATCATTTTTCTATGTGTCACTATTAATTTGACTATTTTTAATATCAAATTCTTTGTGTTATTTATTCTTACTAACATGTCCTAAAACATTGTAAGTCATTGCCTAATCATCATTTTCCATGTGCCTTTTAAAAGCAAAACAAAGGCCTTGCTCAACTGGATAATTTGTATTCTACTGTTCACCAATGTATTGCTCATAAAGTAACACCATATATTAAAAGAAAATCTTGGAACAAATGTATCAAAAGAAACACTGGATATTCTAAATCAAAATCTCTTTTGTAAATATGTCAAGAAGAATACAGTCTGATTGAAAAGAAAATTTTGAGGTCAATTATATTAAGAGTTACAAGGGACTATCTCAAAATCTGTGGCAAAGTATCTAGATAAGCATATTCACAATTGATATTAATATTTATTTTATTTATTTTACATGGGTATAAAATTTATCTCAGCTGTATCATACTATATTGACATTGTGATAGAAAATAATTAATGAAATTATTAGTAAATATTTTTATCTTAATTTTGCTCATTTATATTTATTTTTCTGATACTGTTCTATTAGATCATGTCAGCCTTTTGATGACGCTATTTATATACAAAAGCACATAAATTTGCCATTTAAAGTGGCTACCAGCACTGATGGCATTATTTCTATGCTAAAAGCAAAGAAAGATGCTGTTTATCAGTGGCCGGCCTGCTTTGTGTTATGCACTTTATTCCAATGCTCACAGTTCAAAGTTCACTACAGTATCATGTGATGGTGTCTGGTCTTCAGCCTGCTACAACTTTTCAAACATGCATGTCAAAGGAATTATCTTACAAGTCATCTGACCTACTATTACCTCCTAACAATTGTCAGCCCATCGCCATGCTTTCTTACTCAATGTGGAACCTTTAAAAAATTTGGAAAGGATATGTCCAAGCAAGATTTCGACCAGCTCATGTGAAAAGTCATGCTTGCACGAGAACACATCTGTGACAAATATAATGGCTGACTTGAAAATGGGGCAGCTGCCATCCACAGAATCCAACATACATGGGGAATTAATTAATTCTATTCTAATAGAATCTTTGCAATAAGATATGTCAATTGATAAAGTAATTCTTGTGGATGTGGAAAGGCATACTATCTGTCTTACATTGCAGGACTAAGATGAAATTTGTAGGTTTTAAAATTTTTTGTATCATAAAATTTGTTCTTGACTAAATTATTAAGGAAATCAATGAATTACATTAAGCCTTTATGACTGTAAAATTTCTCGTAGTTCTATCCAGAGACCAAAAGAAATTGTCAAAAGAATACATTTATTAATCTTAAAAAAAAAACCAATCAAGTTGGAAATTATTAATCATTCTTAATAGATATGCCATTAATATTCATATCCATATTCTTTCAAAGATAGCTAACCAAAAGAAATTGTCAAAAGAATACATTTATTAATCTTTAAAAAAAAAACAATCAAGCTGGAAATTATTAATCATTCTTAATAGGTATGCCATTAATATTCATAACCATATTCTTTCAAAGATAGCTATTGTAATAAATAAATACTTTCCATTTCAAAAATGACCCAAAAAAGTAAAAGACAGTTCAGTAATTAAAGCATTATCAGCATTTTTCCCACCGTGTTGTAGTTAGTTATCTCTCAACCAATACTAGTAGACTTTCTAAGGTTTGTGGGGAGGGGGAGGATGGTTTCGCCAACCAGTGCTGGTGTACATGAGGAATTCTACTATAATAGAATATTTGCAATAACGTATGTTTATGTAAAATTGTACCAGTAAATTTATTAAGGAAATAAATGAATTATGTTAACCCGTATGATTATTATTCTTTCAAAAATAATGGGATGGACCTGGTAACGTTATATTTATGTGTTTTTGCATTGCAACAACGCTATCAAGTGGCTGACACAATCTAATACAACAGTATCTATTTTTCTATATTATTTTATGTAAATACATTTTTCAAGAAAGGAATCCTATTCATTGTATTTGTAAATTTTATTTCTTATACTTTGTTTTTATTTTTATTTTGGGTAAATAAATTTTGTTATTATGATAATAAAAACATTTAGTTATGTGCTATTCTGGGTTTCTGTCTTATTACACAAAATGGCATTCATATATATATATATATATTCACCTATCTGGTTTATGGAGGTGACCATTCTCTGAACTATGCTATTACCAGAATATTAACAAGCATGTTACTGGGATTGTATCATTGAGATCTTTCTTAATTGTGTTTATTGGTGCCTTTTCTGTGATTAAAAATGGTTTCCTGAAGCTCTTGTTATTGTCATAACTAAATTAAGCCACCAGTGTCATATGGGTGATTGTCATAAAATGTTAATGTTCAGGAAATATAGCCTATATAGTAGGAATGTTAGAGAAAATAGACACTTTCTTGATCATCATCATCAATTCTAAAAGTATCCATTTGGGAGATAATAATTGAGAATTTGTGGTTAACCTTAATAGTTCCTTTGACATGTATTGCCTTTTAACAAAGAGTTATAGGTAATGAAACTATAATGCTGCATATTAATTTTATATTTAAATCTTTTTTAACCCCTGTTATAGGAAAATTTTAAATTATATTAAAAAAAAAAAAATTATTAAAAGCTAATAATAAATTGAAAGTATACTAGCCTTTCACATGCGCAATTATAACAGAGACAGCCAATCAGATTTTAAACAGATATCTAATAAACAATCAAGCTTAGACACGAGACAAAGATTTTGATAGAAAAGGTTGATACCACCTTTTCTAAACTTAACTTTTATATATATAAGCCAGTCTTAAGCATCTTAGCCCGAAAGCTTTAAATAAATAAACAAATACAATTATCATTCATTGTGTTATTAATATAATATATTACGGCACAAAATCTCAGATTTACTATACCGCAATTTTCATAGCAGCAACGTATATAAACAATATTTATCTAAATCGCCTGTTGTTAAAAATTGATAATAAATTGAAAGTATGCTAGCCTTTCACATGCGCAATTATAACAGAGACAGCCAATCAGATTTTAAAACAGATATCTAATAAGTAATCAAGTTTAGACACGAGACAGAGATTTTGATAGAAAAGGTTGATACCACCTTTTCTAAACTTAACTTTTATATATATAAGCCAGTCTTAAGCATCTTAGCCCGAAAGCTTTAAATATATAAACAAATACAATTATCATTCATTGTGTTATTAATATAATATATTACGGCACGAAATCTCAGATTTACTATACCGCAATTTTCATAGCAGCAACGTATGTAAACAATATTTATCTAAATCACATGTTGTTAAAAATTGATAATAAATTGAAAGTATGCTAGCCTTTCACATGCGCAATTATAACAGAGACAGCCAATCAGATTTTAAACAGATATCTAATAAATAATCAAGCTTAGACTTTTATATATATATAAGGCCAGACTGGCTTATATATATAAAAGTTAAGTTTAGAAAAGGTTGGTATCAACCTTTTCTATCAAAATCTCTGTCTCGTGTCTAAGCTTGATTATTTATTAGATATCTGTTTAAAATCTGATTGGCTGTCTCTGTTATAATTGCGCATGTGAAAGGCTAGCATACTTTCAATTTATTATCAATTTTTAACAACATGCGATTTAGATAAATATTGTTTACATACGTTGCTGCTATGAAAATTGCGGTATAGTAAATCTGAGATTTCGTGCCGTAATATATTATATTAATAACACAATGAATGATAATTGTATTTGTTTATATATTTAAAGCTTTCGGGCTAAGATGCTTAAGACTGGCTTATATATATAAAAGTTAAGTTTAGAAAAGGTGGTATCAACCTTTTCTATCAAAATCTCTGTCTCGTGTCTAAGCTTGATTGTTTATTAGATAGCTGTTTAAAATCTGATTGGCTGTCTCAGTTATAATTGCGCATGTGAAAGGCTAGCATACTTTCAATTTATTATCAATTTTTAACAACATGCGATTTAGATAAATATTGTTTACATACGTTGCTGCTATGAAAATTGCGGTATAGTAAATCTGAGATTTCGTGCCGTAATATATTATATTAATAACACAATGAATGATAATTGTATTTGTTTATATATTTAAAGCTTTCGGGCTAAGATGCTTAAGACTGGCTTATATATATAAAAGTTAAGTTTAGAAAAGGTGGTATCAACCTTTTCTATCAAAATCTCTGTCTCGTGTCTTAGCTTGATTGTTTATTAGATAGCTGTTTAAAATCTGATTGGCTGTCTCAGTTATAATTGCGCATGTGAAAGGCTAGCATACTTTCAATTTATTATCAATTTTAACAACATGCGATTTAGATAAATATTGTTTAACAATTTTTAACAACATGCGATTTAGATAAAAGGTACTTGTACGTATGTGTACAAACAGTTAACTGAGATTCTAGAAAATTCTGAAAAACAGATTATTTAAATTCAGCTAATTAAAATTCTTAAACATTAAAATTTATAAAAACAAATTAATTATAGGGCATAGGTAATAAGGTCCGAGTTTGTATTGTTTGTGGTAATCTTTATATTGATGTTATGCACAGACATGTGAGTTAGTGATTATTGCTTGGTTCCTATGATTAGTTTTGCTGTCTATTCATGGTGCCCATTGTTGGGCTGTTGATTAACCACATACTCCAGCGATATGGATTTTTTTATAATATATATGAGAAAGTCGTTGTTTTTTATAATAGATTTTAATTAATAAATATAAAAAAAAAAATTGGACACAAATGCTTGTTAGTGATTTATGAGAGCATTTGTATATAATCTGTATGATATATGTATATCAATATCCAATACAATTGTTTTTTTTTGTTTTTCTCATCATTTAGCAGGTTTGATTTAAAGTTAATCATTGGCTTGTTATTATAATTTTTAATTTTATTGTCAGATTAAAAAAGGATGGTCAACTTATAATAGAGCATGGATTCCCCTCTTCCCCCAGTAGATATGAATTTTGTTTTTGTTTATGCATAAAAATTTTATTTCATAAATGTATATAAGAAGACTAGCAGTGTAGGATTACACAGACAATGGATAGAAAAATTGGGATTCAAACAATGAACGTTCACTTGGAGTATGGATGTGAGGAGCTGACTGATTTAGTGGAGCATTAAAAAAAAGACTTTTTTATCATAAATTTTAAATGATGGAAAATAGTTTAGAGATAAATAACATGGACTCAGATATTAGTATAGACAATAGTATTATTGAACCAGAAATGGAGTATTGGAAATGCAAGACCTGGATATCACATTTAAAAGACACTACAAGGTCACATATATATTATATTGATTCAAATAAGGAGAGAAATGAGGGAGTCAGAACAAAAATATGACCAAATAATGATAAAAATGGAATAATGGTATTAAAAACAAGAGCAAAGATTTAGAGAAATAATAAACTCACAATAATGATTTGTGGAGTCAGAGAGACAGACTGAAGAGTGTATAACAAGCCAATACAAGAAATAAAAACAAACATTCTTAGAAACAGAAAGGCAGGATGATCATGAAATGAATATTATTCTCCCTATGAATCTGAAACCAGACATTACATACAGGATAGAAGAGGAGTGTCAGAAATGTGACATTACAGAATAAAAATTTAAAAAATCAAAACAGAAACATCATTAGAAACAGAAAAGGATGATCATGAAATGAACATGATTGCCACAGAAGATCAAAAACAAGATATCATATACCTGGTATCAGATGATTATCACAAATATGACCTTACAAAAATAGAAGATGGCACTCAGTAAGAAAAGATAAAAGATGACATTCAATGAGAAGAGATCACAATAGATATCCAAAAAAAAAAAAGTAGAACCAAATATTGAACACTTATTCATGGATATAAACCCTGGTCATGCTTATTATCATAAGGTATATACTTACTTAATAAGTTTGTTTTATGTTATAATTAAGTTGAGGTTACCAGCATCATGGTATGGATGATGCAACAAAAAGGTATCAGAGTCAGTGCCATCTTCCAGATTTCCATAAAATCAAGGATGGCCAGGTAAGTAAGTTTAACATTTTTAAAAGAAGAAAGGGAATAAATGTGTTGAAAAGTCACCCCATATTCTCATTACTCTCTGCTGTAAGAACTGAATTATTCTGGGATCAAAACTCATGCTGAGATTCTATCTTATGGATCTAATTTACATCAGTTGCTAAGGAAATATATACAATATCTTAATTATATGCAAGACATTCTACCCAGGCTGTATGAAGTTTTCAAAAAAGAAAAGAGAAAAAGTAAGCCATGACAACAGTTCAATCAAAGAAACCATCTCACCCAAATCAGACACAAACATTTGTTTTGATGATCCTATGAAGCACCCACTGGATTAAAGGATAGAACTGTACCAGAGCATATATATATATATTCTAATCGGGAATTGAGTCAAAATATACCAGACTGATCACCAGATTTAAAAAGGGCTTATACAATCCTCCATTAATGTTCCTCTGTCAATTTTTCTTTTTTCCCCTTTTACAAAATTATAACTGTTTGTTGGCTTTTTTTATTATATTGTCATTACTAATAACATTTAACCTGAGTTAGACTGACTGACCAATCAGAAAAGCAAAATATTTTTGTGGAGGGGGGGGGGAGAGTATCCTCTGGATGGAGGGATATCCAGCTATATATATGCTTACATATACTTGCTTCCTGTCAATATATATTTAAATCTTTTATTAATTCTGTTACAGAGAATTTTTTTTTTTTAAATTATTAAAGATTAATAAAAATTTTATTTTATTTTATTAAATATACTAAAGGCACACGTATTTGTGTGTAGAAAGGGTTAGTTGAGATTTTAGAAAATTCTGAAAAACAGAATTTAATTCAGCTTATTAAAATTACTAAACATTTTTATTTTTATAAAAATTTATAAAGGTATATTAATTATAGGGCACAGGTAATAAAGTTTGACTTTGTATTGTTTGTGGGTAATGTTTATATCAATGTTACACACAGACATGTGAGTTAGTGATCATTGCTTGGTTCCTAAGATTAATTTTGCTGACTATTCAAATCTGACTGTTACAGTAAATACCATTATAACATATATATATATATAGGAATGTATATAGTTATCTACACATCATTGTTTGCATAATTGTTTAGTAATAATATATATATATATGAATGAAAATTTAATTTAAGGAGATTGAGATTGAAATTTGAAATGGAGTTATACTTCAATTTTTTTAAATAGATTTTGGGAAGAAGTGTACATATATGACTTATATCTAATAAAATGCAAATGAATATAAAATGTATACTTGGGAAAATTATATATTGGCTCATTACTAGATAAAAGTTAAAGTATTTAAATTTGTAGTTTGTTCTTTTACAATTTAATATTGGAATAAATAAATAAATGTATTTGAAGAAGTAATTTATAAGAATCAGTTCTTAAAATAATAGTGTAAGTATGCATGTTATTTCTTTTAATATAGATGCTTTGCAAAATTACATACTGGTCATTACTAGGAAATTCTTTGAGTGCATTTTCAAAATAAGCTTACTATACTTAGACAATGCACTGAATATTTTTTAATGATTGAATGGTTCTACTATCTTAAATTCACTTAAAATATATTTTCAATTTATATGTATGAAAATATAAATAAATTAAGAGTCTTTACTCTGTACAGTTTAGTACAGTAGTAAAGCAATGAATTTGAGAACTAACGAGTCCTGACTCATAACCCATTTAATATATATTGGAAAAAAGTTAATACAGAAAGTATAAAACTTGTGAAAATGCAATATATGTTTTTTATATATGTTAAGATTTTGCTTGAAGAAGATGGGTTGAAAAATGAGCAAATGCCACAACCAAACAGTAATATCTGATCATCACCAGAGGTAATTTGCCATTACATATCACTCAATATTAAGAATATCAAATTTTATTAAGCTCTTTATATGATTTGCTTACATATGCATGTATGTGAATGTGATTTCTAAGAAAAACACTTAACTTCAGTAGTCATATTTTCTTGTAGACAACTGAAATTATATTAATAACTTCTTTAACGAGCGTTAAAAGCGCATAATTATTGATATTATATAATCTATTATGTACTACAATTTGGTATTAATTCATTATTTTACTGTTCAAAATGGTAATAAAATGATGTATAATTTGTCATTTATTTTCTAAAGACAATAAATGTTATTCTTTTTGTAAATATTCTTAAAAGTAAACATTATACGTTTATGGAATAATGGTAATTGCAAATCACTTTTTCTTTTCCTAACTGAAATTCCTTTGTAACTTAATCCTATTTGTATTTTAAGTTTTTAATAATTTATATATGTGTGTAAATATATATCTTATTTTGTTAATGCTTTCAGATTATATGGAAGACTTTTTCATAATCATCATCTTCATTATCAACCATTATCAATTCACTGCAGGATGAAGGTCTCTCCAAGTTTAATCCATCTTCTTCGATCTTTAGCTTCTCTTCTCCACATCATCCCTGCACACTTTCTTATTTCATCCATCCATCTCACATGTGGTCTCTTTCTGGGTCTTTTACAATCTCTTGGAATCCAGTTTAAAATTTCAATTGTCCATCTATTATCATCTCTTCTAGCAATATATCCAGCCCAACTCCACTTCAATCTTTTAATTTTTTCAGTGAGGTCAGTAACACCTGTTTGTTCTCTCACCCATACATTGTGTTTTTGATCTCTTCTTGTTACTCCCAACATACATCTCTCCATACTTCTTTGAGTGGTCTGAAGTCTTTGTATTGCTCTTCTATTGAGTGTCCAAGTCTCAGATCCATAAGTAAGAACTGGTAAAACACATTTGTTAAAAACCTTCCTTTTCAAACACATAGGCATATTTCCTTTTAGTATCAAGTTATTTCTACCAAAAGCACTCCAACCAAGTTTAATTCTATGATTGATTTCCTCCATTATGTTTCCATCTGTATTAATAATCTGACCAAGGTATTTGTAACTGTTAACTTCTTCTAATTCATCATAATCAATCTTTATTTTCATATTTTGAACAAATCGATTAAACATTGCTTTAGTCTTTTTAACATTTATCTTTAGTCCTACTTTCATCTGATAACTCCTGCAACATTTCCTGCAGCTCTGAAGCATTATTTGCAAAAACAACTACATCATCTGCGAAATCTAAATGACTTAAATAATCTCCATTTACTTTCACTCCTTTAGTTTCCCATTTTAATCCACAAAATACTTCTTGCAGCACTGCTGCATTAAACACAAATTACGATATTTCTAATTTTTTTATATAAAAATATAAAATATGGAAACAAGTTTTTTTCTAACAAATTAAAAATCTTTAAAAAGTGGATAGATTTTTTATATACATGTATATTGAAATTTATATGAATGATCAAAATAAAAATATTTTTATCTTATTTTCATTGAACTTATGCTTATATATATATATTGCTTTATCGGTGGTCCAGTGAAGTATTAGACTTATTAATTAAAAGATTGTGGATCGCAACCCATCTCTGTCACTTTAAAAGTCAAAAGTCTTCGTTTCCCACATGATAAACCATTTTATTTTTTCATTATAATGTATAATTTTTCATTCATGTCAAGATAATCTTTTTAAATTATTTCTTTAATTATCATGTTTTTCATTTTCATCTATTTGTCTTTTCTGATGTTTCTGGGTTTATTATCAATGTTTTTTTAAATCATTATAATTACTTTAGCTTTTTTTTTCTATGATTTGCCTTCTGTTTTGTTGTAAAAAAAAAACTCCATGTTACATCCCCCCCCTCTCATGCATTGATATTTGCTGTTTAACATGTATATGGCTTATTCACATTTTACTAAACATGATAATAATAATTTGTCTTAATATTTCTTATTTACTTTAGTTCTTTTTTTATATCTCAAACATTGAAAAATTTAAGTGATATATATTTAAAACAAAATATTTCAACTCTGATAAAATGTAAAATTATATACCACCAGAGTATGTGAACAATAATAATTACTACAGTTTTAAAACTTAGAATTATTCTATCTTTGACAAAGATGTATTGCATTAAAAGCATCGCTTAGTGCTGTTATATTTTAAAAATATATTGATTACTAATTATCCACAGATTCTTATAGAATATAATTATATGTAGAAATCGTAATTTATAGCAATGTGTGTATAGTATATCATAGAAAAATTAAAAGCAAAATTAAAATTTAATTATAATTTTTAATGTGCATTTGTTTATAAAGCTGAAAATGAGAAATTTAGAAATTCATTATGGTTAGAAGTATATAACGAGTTTATTTTTATTTAGCGCTGTGTTTTTAATTTGTAACGATCATTAGGGAATCACTCCTCTGAACATGTCCGTGTAGATTTAAACACTTAATGGAATACTCTTCTTTATAAATACAAGATAAAGTCTTTTGAAAAGGTAAGATGAATTCACCTTAACACTATCACAGTCCAATAAGCCATAGCAGAAGGGAACTAGAGATTTAAAAAGGCGTAAAAACACTGGAATTATCGTTTATATTGACCACTGCCATATCCACTCCCACCCCCCGCCACTACTGCTGTCACCATATCTTCCTCCTCCACCACCTCCAGATCTGAGGCCTCTTCCATAGGGCCAGTTACTTTTTAAGTAAAATTACCAGTTTTCATTGGTCCAGTGCCATAGTTACCATCAAAATCATTAACCCAATTTTCACCGCTTCTTTGATTATCATCATCATCATCATCAACCATTATCAATCCACTGCAGGATGAAGGTCTCTCCAAGTTTAATCCATCTTCTCCGATCTTTAGCTTCTCTTCTCCACAACACCCCTGCACATTTTCTTATTTCATCCATCCATCTCACATGTGGTCTCTTTCTGGGTCTTTTACAATCTCTTGGAATCCAGTTTAAAATTTCAATTGTCCATCTATTATCATCTCTTCTAGCAATATGTCCAGCCCAACTCCATTTCAATCTTTTAATTTTTTCAATAAGGTCAGTAACACCTATTTGTTGTCTTAACCATACATTGCGTTTTCGATCTCTTCTTGTTACTCCCAACATACATCTCTCCATACTCCTTTGAGTGGTCTGAAGTCTCTGTATTGCTCTTCTATTAAGTGTCCAAGTCTCAGATCCATAAGTAAGAACTGGTAAAACACATTTGTTAAAAACCATCCTTTCCAAACACATAGGCATATTTCCTTTTAGTATCAAGTTATTTCTACCAAAAGCACTCCAACCAAGTTTAATTCTATGATTAATTTCCTCCATTATGTTTCCATCTGTATTAATAATCTGACCAAGGTATTTGTAACTGTTAACTTCTTCTAATTCTTCATAATCAATCTTTATTTTCATATTTTGAGCAAATTGATTAAACATTACTTTAGTCTTTTTAACATTTATCTTTAGTCCTACTTTTCTACTTTCATCTGCTAACTCCTGCAACATTTCCTGCAGCTCTGAAGCATTATTTGCAAAAACAACTACATCATCTGCTAAATCTAAATGACTTAAATACTCTCCATTTACTTTCACTCCTTTAGTTTCCCATTTTAATCCACAAAATACTTCTTGCAGCACTGCTGTAAAGAGTTTTGGAGATATGGAGTCACCTTGTCTTACACCTTTCTCAATGTTGATTTTTCCAGTATCATTATGTAATCTAATTGTTGCTGTTGCATTTTTATAAATATTCTTTAAAATATGACAATATCCTGGATCTATACCTTGATGATCCAATGCTTTAATCACTGAAGAAATGTGTATAGAATCGAATGCCTTTTCATAATCTACAAATCCAAAACATAATGACAACTCATATTCGTTTGTCCTTTCTATGACTTCTCTCAATACCTGGATATGATCTATTGTACTAAAACCACTTTTAAATCTAGCTTGTTCTCTTGGTTGGTGGAAATCCAAAGTTCTCTGTAGCCTAGTTGTAATTATCTTGGTAAAAATTTTATATAAAACTGATAAAAGGCTGATAGGTCTGTAATTTCTAATATCTTCTTTATCACCTTTTTTAAATATTAATATTATTACTGCATTCTTCCAATCTTCCGGTACATCTTTATCATTTAGACATTTGGTATATAACTTTGCTAAAATTGTTTCTATTTCTTCACCTGCTTGTTTTAATATATCAATTATAATTCCATCATTTCCTGGAGCCTTTCCTTTCTTCATACACTTAATTGCATGTCTCACTTCTTCATTTAAAATTCTGGGCAATTCGGAAGATGTAATAGATATAGGAGGTACTTGTTCTTTATTACTATATAATTCTTGATAAAAATCTTCTACCAATTTCATGATGTCATCTCTCTTTTTAGTAATAATTCCATCTTTTTTTCTTATTGCAGATATAAATTTCCTACCAATACCAAAATGTTGTTTAACATTTTTGAGACTTTTATTTTCTTCTACAGCTTTCCTTGCTATTTCACAGTTATACTTTCTTATATCATTTTCAACTCTTTTCCGTACCATTTTACAAAATTCGAGATATTCAATTCTTTTTAATACATCATTTTTGTATATCTTCATATTCCTTCTTTTCTTCATAAATTCTCTAGTCTCAGTAGAAATTTTATTAGTCAATTGCTGCTTTTTTCTACCAGCTATGTTTGTTGCAGTTTTTAAAAGTGTATCAGTTATTTTCATATTAATTTCATTCAAATCTGAATCATGTTCAAAATCTCCTAACCTAAAACCTTTTTTAAGTTCTAATTTAAATTCATAGAATGTTTTAAGATTAGGAATATCAACTGTAAATATTGTTTTTCTTAATAATTTTTGTCTCTCTAGTTTTACATTAACACGTAACTTACACTTTACTAATCGATGATCACTTCCTGTGTTAAATTTATTAAGAACATTACAATCTTGAAATATGTATTTTCTGTTAGTCAAAATATAATCCAATTCTGCTGTACCTTCATTTGGATGCTTCCATGTCCATTTCCTTTTAACATTTTTCTCAAAAAATGAATTCATAATATAAAGTTTTTCTTTTTCTGCAAACTCCACAAGTCTATGTCCTCTCTCATTTCTATTACCATAACCAAAATTACCTACAGCAATTTCACCTTCCATTTGTCTACCAATTCTAGCATTAAAATCTCCCATAACAATTTTAAAATGTTGTTTACTCTGATCAAAAGCCTTTTGTACATCCATATAAAAATCTTCTACTACTTCATCACTATGAGAACTTGTTGGGGCATAAACCTGAATTATCTGCATTTGGTATCTACTATTAAGTTGTATAACTAATCTTGCCACTCTGTCCGATACACCATCAATCTCCACAATATTGTTCTTCCACTTTTTATTTATAATGAATCCTACTCCACTTGTATTTCCAATATGTGTGCCTTTATAATAGAGTATATGTCCACTTTTTAAATCAATTGTTTCTTCTCCTTTTCTTCTAACTTCACAAAGTCCAATAATGTCTCATTTAATATAAGACAGTTCTTCTTCTAATTCTTGCAATCTTTCTTCACTTGAAAGTGATCTGCAGTTGTAAGTACCTAAATAAAAAGTCGTCATCAAATGGCAGCCTGGGTCCGCAATCAGGGGATTCTTAGCACCCTCCGCCTTCGGCCACCAACCGCTGCCTTGGTTGGTGACTTTACAGCCTCCTGGGAATAAGGGCCATGCTTTATTTTTGTCTGTCATAATTGTATATATGTATGGGGAAAATATTTATCATTTACACAAACATTCATTCTGCCTTATCAGGCACTGAGAAGAAAGACCATGGTGTTTCTTGATCTTAAACTCAGAGGTAAAAAGCCAATAAACTCACCATGCTGGCTAATGCGTGTTGGTGAGCAGCCCATCCATGTTCGTATACTATATGAATAATCACATAGTAATAACAGCTGCAACGACAAGAATGTATGGAGTGGACATTAGGAATTTGTCCTGCTCGGTTCTTTTAAGGCCACCGCTACCACTTTGATTGCCATAACTACCACCACTATCATCAAATTCATCTACCTTGCCGCAAATTAGACTAATAATTTTAGACATAGAAAATTAACATTAACGTAATGGTTTTTATATGTGAGTGCATGCTATATGTATTACATATAAATATAATAGTATGCAAACACAATAAAATGATTACAATATTTTATTGAATTCTAAATAAATATTGCAAGTTCTAATAAAAAATTCTTCAATTGTTCATTTTTATTCTAGCTTCAATAATAAAAATGTAAATTCAGAATAAATATTTTAGTATCTAATAGAATGTATTTAATTTTAAATCTTTATCTTAGATGAGGAATGAAGTTTTTACATCATCATTTATATTTTGAGTTCTAATAGAATGAATGTATTCAATACTTAAAAGCTTTAGAGCAGATTGGTAGAAATTCATTTTTATTCTAAAATGAGTGCAGAGGTTACTCTGAAAGGTGAAATTTATATTTTTGATTTTCTTCTCTGTAAAAAGATTAATGTAATCTTTGATAGTAAATTTAAGAAAACAATTTAGAGTTGCATTCATTGTTGTAGTAATTAATATTTTGGTGTTATAATATAATAAAAAGAAGCTGAATCAGAAGAGTATATGACAGTAAAATCATTATTGTAAAGTGAAATTATTTGCTTATATAATTGTGTTAAAATGACCACCATCAATATTATGCATTGTGATATTCCTCTTTTTTTTCTTCTGTTAACTGTTTCTATGTATATTATTCTTGACAATGCATGCTCATTCACTAGATATGGAGTAATTCTAAATGTAAACTTAGAAAGTATACTACATTTGGTCAGATATTAGTTTTAAATTAATTGCCTCTCATTTAAATAAATCTGTACCATATTATAATAAATTCATTTCTGTGGTCACAGTTTTAAGAAAGAATTAAACTAAATTCGTCCCATCAAAGAAATACCAGAAAATGTGTACAACATTGAGAAATATTGTCTTTATTCAGTCTACCAAGAGAAGAAAGTGCAAATTTCAGCATTTTTTTTTTTAAAGAAATGACTGTTTAATAAGAAAATGATTCACTCTTTTTTATAGCAATGAATTGTATTTAATTTTAATTGATGTTTAAAATTATATCTAATCGAATTTTAGAGAAATTTAAAACAAATATGTATATTTAAAATATATGACACTTAAGATTAAATGGATATATTAATTTTTATGATTCTAAATGGTATTTATCTCCACTTTCTTTATTTGTTATTATAAATTTTATTAAACGCTCACTATTATTTCAGTAATTGTTTTAACAAGGCTGTAAACCTTAGCAATGAGCGTCTGAAAAAATCGTCACTAGGGACCTCTGTAGGTCATATGTGACCTTTTTTCGCATGCGCATGCTTTAGTGAAGCTATAATTATATTATAATGTGTAATAGGTCTGCTTAGCGCTTTTGAGATTGTTCGAATCTCATACTCATAGCTTTGTGAATGAAGACTGTTGTGATTTATTGTACACATATGCAAATGAGTTTGAATTTTTAATTAGTTAGTCTGTTGTTTGGCGAGAGCAAAGCATGCCTCTCTTCTATTAATGGCACTGAGATCATTTGCTATATAAAAAGCTTCTTTAACTTTTCTTTTGGCATCACTCTTCTCTGTACAAATTATTTGGGCAGAACTGTGTTCGAATACATGGCCTGTAGCTACTTGGTGGTCCCAGAATACTGATATTCTTTCATTTTTATTTTTAACTCTGTTGTATGCATACCTGTGTTGGTAAATTCTTGTATTAGGGTTAGCCCGAGTCTAATTGAGGGCATGCCATTTTATTTGTTGTAATATTTATAAACTCATTGTAAATAAATGTTAAGAAAAGGTAAAATAATTTAAATTTATATTGCACTAAGCATGTTTTGGGCAGAACACTGCCAGAATCATAGTCCTATGATTTTGGCAGTGTTCTGCTGAAAGCATGCTTAACATAATATAAATTTGGAATTTAAATTGTTTACCTTTTCTTGACACTTATTTATGAGTTTAAAATTTTTATGATATAACATTAAATTAATAACAATGAATAGTTAGGTATTTGGATGACGTTTCCAGATATTTAATGTATTTAAAGTGAAAATGAAGCTATGAATTTAATTTTAAGTGAAATTGAGAATTAAATATTTAAATTTGGCTCACTACAAAGCAAAAATTTTAGTTTGAAATAATTTGTCTAAAATAAATAAAATTTCAAATTAAAACCAAAAAAAAAAAATTATTTAAAACAATTTAATAAAGAATGAATTTAAATTTACAAGCTAAATTATCAAAAAATAAGAAACAAATATAAATATATTTTGATAGACATACATGTGTAATCAAAGAATATATTTTATTTAAATTATTATTTTCATAAACAATGATTAATAATTGAGGATATTTTTTTTTATTTGCTTGATTTGACATATATAACTTTTATACATTTTTTAGTTCTTGTTATTTGAATATGTCTAAAATAGTATTCTTCTCATATGGTTTTCAGAGATCTTAAATTCTCATAATGAGTATAATTTTAGGAAAAATTTAATGAAGTTAGTAGTGAATATTTTAAAATACATTTTAAGAATCATATATTGAGGGAATCATACTGCAATGAATGCAAACCCTTTAATTATAAGTAAGTTATTTGAGTGCTTATGACATTCTTCTCATTGAATAATGTTAGCTTCCGTGTAAGTCTAAAGAAGTATATGAACAAGAGCATCTTTTGAAGCTAAAGAATATTGATAAATTAGTTAATAATAATGTTATGTATTAGAATTTGTAATAATAAAATGTTTTGGATCTGGAAAATTTATTATGATATGAGGAATTTATTTATTAACTTGTGCATTAATAGCTGCAAGTTTGAAATCAGTATGATGTCATCAAATTATGTCTGGTTAATGAGTAAATGAAATATTCATCCTTAAAAAATGTATTGCTATTATGTTATTACAAACTGTTATTAATTTTTCTGCTCATATATAAAATTGATTGCATTGTGAAGTATTTATTTGAAAATACGCTTTAACAATGTATCCATTCATCATTCAGTGCTGGATTATATAAAAGAATCATAATGTCAAAGAAGTAAAAAGTTGCCCTACAAACATATTATTAGGTCAACTTAACAATTTTATGTTATAAAAACCCAATATCAAATTGATGGGGAATATTTGGTGTAGATATCTATTCCTGTACTAATTATGATAAATTCAGAAAATATGAGATATAAGTTTCTACAAAAAGTTAATATATTAAAGGGTGTATGATTAATTGCCTGTATAGCATTTCTGTAAATAATAGTTGATCTGAAATTTAGTTCTAAGTTAAGATTTAATCATTTATATTGTTATTATTATTAATTCAACTTTAAGAGTAACTTTTAATATTAAGAAATAATATTAAGATAATAGCCATCAGAAGGGAATTTTGTCAATCGATTTGGCTTGAGTGAATAATAAAATATGTTATGTAATGGATGGTGGAGGCAAACCAAATGTAGTAAGGATACTTGAGGAAATTGGATGTGAAAGTATGATAATGATGCAAAGCACACATCAAGGAATATGTTCACCTTACATAGTCTATAAATTGATTGTATTATGCTAAAGACATATTATATAATTGTCCAAGTATTGGTTTAATTATTAAATAGTGAATGTGGACAGGAGTCATAATATATAAATTCAAATGCATGAGAGACTTTATTGTAAGTTAAATGAGGATGATTAAGTAATTACTTCTAATTTGGTATTGTAAAGTATGCTTGAATGAATAAGATAACTGTATGCACTGTAGAATAAAAAATTGAATTGATTATCCTCAGTAAGTTAATATTATTTGAGTGTGATAAAAAAGTTAGCAATCTTTTGAATAAGGGTATTCAGCATCTGTTCTCTAGGCTAGAGTTTGAATAATCAAATCTATATATTTCAATTGCTATTTTTTTATTCTTACTTAATCTACTATTAATAATAGATACTTTTATTTTACTCCTTTTGTGGGAATGAGTTATGTTTGAAGTTATTGTGATAAAGCAATTCTAGCTGATTCAACAATTAATTTTCTTGTCATATATATTATTTGAAGACAAATAAAATAAATAAATTTTCAGTAAATATTTGATGTTTTTAATATGTTAAATACAATTGACCTTTAAAATATATA
>JAQFVV010008911.1:0-20476 GCA_028023455.1 Epiperipatus broadwayi | reverse complement strand
TGTTTCTATTCTTTGTTTCTCAAAACATTTATTAAACTAATTAATATGGATGATATATTACAAATATGGAGATGAGTTATGGAACTAACATTATTGAGTTAAACAGGGTTAGGTATTTAGTGTTTAAGTTCTTTGTTAACTTTATTAGAGAGTCTGATATAGCTTCCATGTCTCTTGAAAAATAAATGTTGTGGCAAGAGTTTTGTCTCTTTGTTTAATTTTCTCTATGCTTTGAATAAATAATGTGTTTAATGTTTCATTCTATGTACTAAACAATATTAATAAATTAGTCAATAATTCTAAGGATGTCATACCTGTCAAACAGAAAAGTAATGTCATATATCAATTTTTTGTGATTGTATGTTATAATATATAGGTGAATCTAGGTGCACTATTGAGAAGAGATTGAGGGAGCATGAATTGTTATATAAACATGCAAAAAGTAAAAGTAATGGTGATTTAATTTCTCGTTCAGTTTTCTTTGATCATGAAAAACATGTAAATATAAATTTAAATTTGATTTTAAAAATGTGAAAATTCTTCATGAAGAGAGAAACCATAATAAAAGAAAAATTAAGGAGGTAATTTTTATAAATAGGAATAAAATCCATTTAATAAATAGGCAATCTGCTAACATTAAAAGACGAGATTTCTGAAATTTGAATTGATGACATTTGCTTGTGCTTTGTTTTCTTTTTTTCTTTTTTTTTGAATTTTAATGGCAGTTGAGGCAGGTTCAAGAAATTAACCGAATGTACTTCTGCAAATTTAAGGATTGTTTATAATAGTTAGTTACCATTATTATTATTATTATTTTTATTGTAATATATATATCAACTCTATATTTGTCAATATGGAATAAGTAAAAAAAACCTATAATCAGTTTTTGGCATGATTGTCATTCTGGGTAGCAATTTTTTATTTATTTATTTATTGGTATATTGAAGTTGTAGAGTGTAATTCCAGTGTCTTGTTTTATTATATATTATTTCACTGACATACTACATATCATTAAAATCTAAAATTTAAAGAGTCACTACAATTGCCAAGTCAGTTGTTTTTCAGAATAAAAATAATCACTGATATTTTCAATTTAAAGAAATTATTTTCCAAATTCATATATAATAAAGTATTAAAATTCAATTTCACTTTTTGTTTCTGAATCAACTGCCTTCCCCACTTTACAGATAAATAAAATAAATGACTTTATGTTTTTTGGGGGTTTATATTTGTAAAATTTATAGATGTTTCAAGTTCTTTATAATCAATTTTGTTTATAAAATGTACATCTTCTTCCCTCTATATATATTTCTTTATATTTTATGATATTTTCAAAAATCTTTTAACTGTTAAAGTTATTACTGTTTTTTATAGATTACTATTGTTTTCTTATAGATTTTATTATACTTAATACAACATTTGAAATACCAGGCACTCTTAAACCTGGAGCCTAATTGTAAATATAGGGGATTTGAACTCAGACATTCAAGCCACTTCACTATCCACACTGTCTCGTACTACTGTTACCCATAAACACACACATGCAGAAAAGATACATAATCACCAATATATGTATTTTGTGCTAAACCAGCACTCATCAGTTGGCTTGAAAGTCTCAGTTTAAATTCTCTATATTTATACTTAATACATAGAAACATACTATAATACAGCAAATCAACATAAATTTTGCAGATATAATTTTTAGTATCTACCCATCATTATTGTATTGTAAACCAAATGATTATTTTCAATCTTAGTTGCTCATATAAACAATGATTCCCATGCTTTCTTATAAAACATACTTGTAATTGGTTAATTTATGCTTTAATGGGAAATTGTAAGTGTTTTCCACAATGTTTTTCAATATTAAATTTGATAAATATATTTTTAAAATACTCCATTCTTTCTTTCATACCACACATAAGTATATATGTCTGTTGAATATATATTAAAAACTGATGCTCGATCTAACTGCATTACATATAATTAAATTTTAAAAAAGAACTGTATAAAAGCACCTTATGGAATGGTATTTAACAAATATTTTTGTATTTCATTATTTTACATAATATTTTCTTTCTAATTTTGTTATTCCTCTAAAATTATTATATAATGTATTTAAACTTATTAAAAGCTTAACAATTATTTCTATAAAGATCAAAGTTAAATTATGGTTTGATTCAAATTCTAAAGTTTTAAAAACAAATAAATAAAAATATTTGTTTTTAGTTTTACAACTGAGAGTATCCACTAATATTATTTACATTTTAATGTTTTACACTTAATTGCTGTTCACAATTTTTTTTGTTGGATTAAATGATAATAGTTTATTTTGAAATTCAGTTTAAAAGTTATGAATATTTTCTTTAATTAAGATTTTTAAAATATATTAACATATATTGTTGATTAAACTGAAGGATTGATTAAAATTTATGATATCTAAATTTGTTAAAAAAATAATATTAAGAAGGTTGCAAGCAAAGATAAACTGATAATTGTTATCGTTTGTTTAGTACTCCTTTTCATAATTATTATCTATTTGCTGAAAACTTAAACATGTATGTGTATATATATTGTGCCCATTTATATTGTACACTCATAATAAATTAAATTAAAAATAAATTTTAGTAGAATAATTTTAAATTTATCAATAAATATATTTGGTGGTAAAGCTAGGATAGAAGGGTTACCTTGGTTGTTTTGGGGTTTAATCTAAGTTCATTTAAATTGAATTAGTATAAATTCTTTAAGTTTTGATTAAAGGACTTATTTTAAAAGCACATAAGAAATAAAAATAATGAAACATAACTTAATATTATTTGTTAATAGTTATTTTTTAATAATATTTTAAAATGTAGTGAAGTTTAAATATAATATTTATAAATAAAAATATGTGCTGTATATATGTAATCATGTTTGTTTGCATATGATCTAATAAACAATTATCTATTTCCAGTAAAATCTTAATTTCATTTTAAAAATAACTAAGGTAATTTTGGTTTTATTTTTGTTGATAAATGATTTATAAAGTCAATTTAGGATATAGTTTGTAAAAAATAAAATTTAAATTGTTTAAATTAGTTTTAAATTAATTGTTTTTTTTATTAAGTTTACTAAAGATAAATGTATTTTTTTTGTTATTAAATATTTTTAAGAATAATCTCGGTTTAAAAACAAAATTATTTAAACTGTTTGTAATTAATTAAATATTTATTATAACGTAATTTTGAGAATCAACCAATGAGATATTGCAATTTGAAATGTTTTGAAAAATAAGCAGATGATTTGTTAGGAATTGATTGAAAAATTATGGATGGGAAGGAAGTAATTTTAGTTCTTTCCATAAAATTTAGTTTAAATCATTAAAATATTATTTTTAGTTTAAAAAGTAAGCTAACTAACATTTAACTAATATTCTAAACTTATTTTGTAAAGTTTCTTGAAAACATTGGAGTAAAACACTGAAATCTCTACTTGTGGCAATCAATATTCAGTGCTCTGAAAAAATATGATTGGAATCATTATATCACTTAAATTACCTAAAACAATGGAAGAAAAAAGTTAAATCTATGCAAACATGTCATATAAAAAAGGAATTAGAGTCATGAATAAGTGAGTATTATATCAATATGTAATAAATTAATTATCATAAGTCTACATTGTGTTAGTAATAAAAACTATAGCAGACAGGTTTTGAATGTATAGATAAACAGAAAGATATTCATGTTAAGCTAAATCACAAAAAACTTAAAGATAATTTTAATAAAAATATTTTCCTAAGAAAAGCTGGATTTAATACTAGAAGAAAGCATGAATAGGTATATGTAATTAATAATTAAATCAGGTAAAATATGTTGCAATATGGTTTATTATTTCATTAAGACAGTTGTGTATGATGGACATAATAGTTGAATTTTATATAATGAATAAATGTTATAACACCAGAAGGATGTGTTTATCCAGGATGAACCAAAAGAGAAAAATAATTAGATATTTTATCTACATTTTTATATAAGATGTTTACCATTTACTATAAAGTTTATTATTTTACTATTTACTATAAAGATAAATAAATTGCTTGTTAATAATATAAGATTGAAAAAAATATTATAAGTGTCAAAAATTCAAGTAAGCACTGAAGATAAATGATATTGAATAGATATAAATTTTGATGGAATGGTTTAATAAACCTATGGAATAAATAACTTGTTGTCCAAAATGTATATCACTTATGTCTAATATAATATTGATCTGCATAACAAATTGAAGTTGTATAAAATATTAGTTAAAAAAAAAGATAATACTTTAAAAGGAATATCAATGGAATAACAGGAATTATAAAATATGATTTCTGAAGATATGAAAAATTAATGTTATAATAAAAGGAATTAAGTCTATAATAAAATATATATATATATTTAATAAATTTGTCAAGAAGTTTTGTTACAAGTTTAAAAAAACCTGTCAAATTGGAGAATAATTGTTTGCATTGGAAATTCTGCAATTAATTATCTTCAAGGAAAATTGTAATTCTGTGAAAAGGGATGCCAACTGTAAGTTGTCTAAAACGTTATGGAAACTGATCCTCCCAAAGATAAAACTTGGTAAACTTGTGTTCTGTTTTTAAGAAAAAAAAATTTAAAACTTGTATTGTTGGTGTTTGAATGATTTTAATCTTTATATTTCAGATAAGTATTATAAAGATATGGGGATATTTAAATGTATAAAGATTAATAACTTGGTGTATTTATCTATTTATGTATTTAATTGTTTAAATTATATTTTTTTAGTGTTATTAATAGCTCATAATAAATGAGGATAAATAATAATATAGATCAATACAAGTATAAAAGTAAGAACATGTACAAATTTAAAGAGGATAAAATATGTGTGTATAAAAAGATAGTGTTAAAGTCTATATTGTGATATTTAAGTTTTGATCTCTTATTTAATCTGATATAATTATAGTGTATTTATATTCAATCCTGACTTGTGATGATGTCTCATTTATTGTTAATGGATTATAGGAAAAGGTATAAGTTAATGATGAAAGCAGAGGAATTTGAATATTTAAATTAGAAATATAGATGGTTATTCTCTAAGTTTATTATAGATATATGAAATATAGGAATTTATTGCTTTAATGATTTACCCAAATATGTTATATTAGTAAACATGATGGGTAATAAAATTTAAAATTAAGTTATTTCAAGAGATGTTAGGTTTTAATAATTTTAAAGTATACAATGCAATATTTTAATTTCTATATAGAATTGAATGATAAATCTGTTATTAAAAATTGTTATTTAAAAAAAAATAATTCAATAATTGTTAATTAAAATTTTTTGGCATAAAGTAACAGAGATCAAAAAGAATAAATGTCATAAGATATATAAAAAAGAATATTAATATTTAAGAATATGAAAGTAATATTATTTTTGTTTTAAATAAAACACATTTTTTAAATCTTCTTATAGATTTAAAGTTGTCAAAAGATTATAAATTATATTTGTTAAAAAGAAACTCTAAATAATAAAGATTGTAAATAGTAGTAATAAGATTTCATTAATCATTAATACAATATTATTACAAAATAAATATACATTCTTCTATTGTATAGGGAAAATAAAGGTGAACTATAAAAGGAAAACATTATATTGTTAAAAGAAGATATTTAATTAATAATTCTTGACAATAATAATTAAGGGAAGATAGAAATATTCTAATGTGTAAATAATTTTATTGCGTTATATTATTATATGGATTTTTTTTTTTTTATTTTGTTGTTTGTTAAATTATTTATTAGATCCAATATAATTATTTGGAAAGTTTGTAAATACTATATTAATAAATTTAATGTTTATGAATTTAATTAAGTACATAGAATTGTGTTTCTTTATTCTGAATCATCGTCACTACACTATCATCAGAGATTGTTAATGGTGCAATACACATTAATTAAATTATGAAATTTAAATCTTGAATAAAATCAACTTAAGAATATTATAATATATAAGATTTATTTAAAAGTAACATATTTCAAAAGATATATCAATCTGTACCAATCTACTATGATCACATAAGTCATTAATGACGTATCTATTCTAAATGCAGTAAAGTATGTTATTTTTTAGAGAATCATATTATTAATTATTTTATTAATAATATTGTGTATTATTATATTAATTAAAATTATCAATAAAGCAAGTCATATATAATGTGACATTGCTCTTATAAGCTTGTATTTACAAAAATGAAATGCAGAGAGTGTACCAATAGCTCAAACAAACTTTTAATTGATAAGTGTGGTAAGAGAAAATATTTAAAATCTCTATCTGGAATACTCTTATCCCCAGACCAATTAATTGGTTTCAAGCTTATGGCTCACCTCAGTAAGGAGCTAGAAATATTCAAACACTAGATCCAAAATATTATTAGTCATAAAAATATAAAATAAGACACTTTTCTATTTATAATCATGATAGTTAAAAGTATTCTTAATTATTTTATTATCTATAGATTTAAGTAAAATCCCTCTGTATTTAGTAGGTTAACTAAATGATTAATTAAGAAGCAGTGATAATCCTGAGATCTCATTATTATAATATTAGTTTTATTATTATTAATCATAACCTTATTAGAATAGTAATTATTGGAAACAGATATTCAGTAAAGTTATACTATAATTTTTTGAATTAATTCACATTAAAGTAAATAGTTATAGATGCTTATTATATTTTATTAATTACTAGTGTTAGTCATGGGTATATCTAGATGCTTAATAAGGAAAGATATCTTTGTATTTTTATGCCATTGAACAAATACTTTAGTAAAGTATTTGTTTAATGTTAAAAGGTTTATGATCTTGTCAAATAGGATACTTGGTCTTATAGTTGCTAGTATAAATTAAACATAGCTTAAAATAACAAGAATATAAAATTATACCTACAGAAAATAAAAGTAAAGTGTAATTTATGTACTTGTAAAATTTATATAAGTTATCATTCTTTTGGCAGTGTACAATATATAATGCACTATTTTTAAAAATATTTTATTTGTACAATTTTATAACTATCTTTTTGGTGGTACTTTCTGAAGATTAGCACCCAATGATATTTTTCCAATATTAGTATCACTTATTAATTGGTTATTCAAAATATATAGTTTTCTATAATTTCGAATAAAATTCTATTTTTTATCACATTCACACATTATAAAATATTTTTATGATACTGTTAAGTATTAGAATTTTTTTCAATCTTGGATCAACATTTTGTTGAAATTTCAGTAGCTAAATCTTTGATAAATATTCAATAAAAAATGATAAATCCTATATTTTTGTAAAATAAATCAATAAGTTTGAACAATTATATTTTTCATTTTTTAAAACATACTTCTAACAAATATCAGAAAAATTTCATGAATAATCATTTATGGAAAAAATATTTTAATTGAGTTAAAGGATCCTGGAAATTATTATGAAAATGAATAGTCATAAATATAAATGTGAATATTGTAATATTTTAAAAGTTGAAATCTTTCTTATAATGAACATTCTTTTATTTCCTTGAAATCAGAAGATATAGTCATATTATACTGAATAGAAGTTTCTGTTTGATTTCTTTTTATAAGTACTTCTATTTGTACAGATGTGATGGATATGAATGTAGACACTGAAATATTTTTTTTTAATGTTGATTGTTAATTTTCACTTTATTCATAAAATCTTTTACATCACTTTTTCTATTGCCTACTATTTGCAGATTTGATCAATATTTCAAATTTTACACACATAAGAAAATAAGTCCAGCTTGATAAAATAATTGCATTTGTATAATTTACAGAGCTATTATAGGTAAATAGAGAAAACTTGTTTAGTCTCAGAATGATCGATAATTGGTAATTGATAGGGTCTTGGCAACTACAAAAGGTAAAGTTATCTCTGTTACATGGGTATAATCTCTTAATTTCTATTTTTTATCAAATTAAAAAATTCTTGAAAATATATAATTCAATATATATAATGCAATTAATTACAGAACAATTTAAAGGTTAAAACTAAATAAAAGCATTATGATGTAACAGTTTCACATTCGTCCATTACGCTTATGATTGACAAGCATGAAAATTGATTTCAAGTAATCAGCTTTTGGTCAGTTTTTCCCCATGTAGTTACTGGTCTATTAATATATATTTAACTATTATTAACTGTAGATATAAATTATAATTTAACTTGGATTGGTGTCAGCAATGAAACAAAACATATATTCGCAATGTAACACTGCTTTTATAAATGTTGTCAGAAATATAATCTTATGGATGTTAAGAGTATGAATTATAAATATATTATATTTAATTGTTTTCTTCTTATGAATTTTGCCTAAAGTAGAAATGTCTTTTTAAGCAAATAATATATTGCAAATAACAATAAATTTTGTATTTTGTCATTTACAATAAGCATTACCATTCACAGTATTTATAAATCCTATATCCATACATTATTGTGTAATTGTAATAATTCATGTTTGGTGGGTGATATTGTAAGATCTTATAATGGTAATACACTTTTCCAGAATGGCACAAGTTGATATTCAATTTCTGAGTCCTTATATTTATATAAACAGTACATTTTATTAATATTTATATTTTATTTGACTAACATGAAACATGATGTGCATAGTAGCAAACATCAAGCTTATGATTACTTTTATTTAGTAATTGTAAATTAAATTATTAAATTTTAAAAATTATTATTTTTATATGAATTTATTTTTTCTTGAATATAGCTTATTAAAACAAATTTAGCTAATAATTATGTTTATTCAGTGAAAAACATTTTAAATCTAAAAGTTAAATTGAAATCCGTAATTCTAATTATTTATTTCAGTTTATTATTGTTTTTTGTTTATTTATAAAATTGGTAAATAATTTTTAAGATTATTTTATTTTTATGAAATTATAATTTTGATAAATATTATTAAAAAATAAACATTTAATAAAAAAAATGATTCATTTTTTAATAATATAAAGCACAAAAAATGATTACTACATTAACTATATAAAGCTGTTTAAGACATAGCAAGAAGTTTAATTTCAAAAATATTTAATATAATTAAATTTATAATGTTTTGCCAATAAGCTCAAAACCAGCTGGTCTTTTCAAGTTGCCCAAGTGGACACATGGCTATGATTTTTGAAAAAATAAAATGAAATATGGTATTTATGCTTAAAATTAAAGAGAAAAGCACTAAGTTAGTTATTGATATTTTGTTCAGTAATTTATAAAACTAATTTTAGATTAATAAAGCTTGTTGATCATGTAAAAAATAACAGAAAATTAGCCAAGTTTATAACTTTTTATGATATTGGTTCAAATGGAACATAAGTTTTTCGGTATGTTATGTCCAGAATTAACAGATTGTTTAATCAAAATTAATTTAATTTAACAGATCTATTTTACTAACACAGAGACTAGAATTTGAATTTAGACTTGGAAAATCTCATATATGTTTCAATTAATAGTTGGTTTAGAATTTTATTTTAAATAGACAATAGATAGCAAGCTGCTAATCTAATAATGCTTAATGATGAAGAATTTAGCTGTTATTTGCTATAGGAAGTTAACTTTATTTCATTAGATTAATAATAATTTTCTGACTGTAAAGCAAAAAAAACAAAAAATTAAAGATACCTATAGCTTTTATTATTGATAAAGAAGCTTGTATAATCTCTAAAATAGTGGCTATCACATAACATAGTGAAAAGTTTTTACTTACCTAAATTGCAAATCTTACCATTATTTTACTTATTGAAAAATAAATGCAGAGAATGTGATTTTATAAAGCTGGAGTTAAAGACATCTTTCAAATATTTAAGCAGAATTCTAAATTATCAATATTTACCATATTTTGTGTTTGAGCACTGAAATATCATTTATCAGTACTATACACTTTATTTTTTTCTAAAGTTATGATGTGCAACTTCAGCATGAATAATGTAATGTTATTTTGAGAGAGAAAACATAAATTAAATTTGAAGTTGATGCATTTAGAAAAATTAAATATCTTGAATTCTATAAAATGGTTTTAAAAAAGTTAAAAAATGACATGAGAAAGTTTAACTGTGATAAGAAAAAAAACTTATAGAAGAAAACAAAATCCTGAAAATATAAAATGTCTTTCTATTAAAATAAAAGTTCTTTTAGCAATAAAAAGAGCAATTGATATTATTGGTAACAAAAACAAACATCTGTTATATGGAAGAATTCTACAAACAATTTAAAATGAAAAACAAAAAACAAACAGCCCTTACAATTATAATCATACGTATTGAAATTTCAAGTATTTTAAATAAAGACATAAGTAATTAACTTTTTAAAACAGCTAAATATTGTAATTATTATAAATATTTTAGTTTGTTGAAGTAGATTATGAAATCTATGTCAAAGTTACATACATATTTTTAAAATTAAATTATACCAGATACTGAAACAATGCAATAATAATATTTTATATTTTAGAATGATAAAAGATGTTAAAACATCTATCAGTTTTACATTAGTTTATAAAAGATCATTACAAATAATTTACAAAAAATTTTGGACTCAAATTAACCAAGGAAACAAATTACATATAAAAATGCTTTTAGCATATATATATATCATATTAAAGTATTAAGAGAAGTTATAAAAAAAAAACAATGATGATATATTGCCATTTTGCTTTTAATTTATAGATTATAAAAATGCATTTGATTTTCTAATCATTTTTATACTAATTAAAGCATTGGAATATCAAAAGGAAGATATAGAATTAATGTCAGATTCTGAAAAATATTTATCAAAATGAAGACAAGATTATATTATATAAAAATACTGAAAAGTTTAACATTTATATAGCTAGAAGTAAAATAATTCCATTTTTATAGCATGTTTGACATAATGTATTTTATGAATTCAAAAGAAAAAAAACTAAGGACATAAAAATAAGTAGTATTTACATAAGTAATCTAAAATTTGCAGCTAATAGTTCAGAGCAGCAGGAAACTATGAAAATAAAAGCAATTTTGTTGTTTTAAATATTAATGCTAAAGAAGACTAAAATAATATTTAATGCCATCTCAAGAAAAAAAAAATTAAAAAAAAAATTGTAACAATGAATTAAAAAAAATTACTAAACAAAAATATCTTTTATAATTTTAATTCATACAAAAATCTAATGATAAAATTAGTCATAGATGATATATCTTTATTCATGAAAAAGGTTTTTAATAAGTTTATTGTATCAATAGTTATGTAATGATCTGAAACTTAAACACTTAAGAAAAGAGCAATGAAATGACTTCATATTACATTGCAGAATAAGGATAATTGCGCAATAGGATTAAACAGTTGATGAAAAACAAAATAAATAAACTAAAGAATAAACAAGTATTATTGACATTACTGATTGAGTTAAAGTACTGAAATAAATCAGGTTTATTTATTCTAGAAAAAATAGAAGAACTTAACAAATAAAATTTTTTATGAGTATATTAATACAAACATAAACACAATGTATAAAATTAATCATAGAATTAGAGTGAATGAATGCTTTTGGTAGAAATAATTTAGTCTACTATAAAATGTATGTTTTTAAGCTTGAAAAGAAATGTTTGTAATTATTTTTTTTTACTATTGCTCATGTATAAATTTGGACTTAAATACTTAAAAAAAGAACGATATAAAGATTTCAAATTACATAATAAAGTGAGATAAAAATGGAAAGTAATAGGAACTGTTCAAAAGCAAAATATATGAATGAGAGAATAAACAAAAAAGGATCATTAACATTATTGAGAGAATATCTTTATTACTGAGAGATTTCTAAAAAAAAATTGTATTGTAAATAAGAGAGTTGAACTGCAATCAATCATTGGACTAATCTCCATTCTATTCTGAATTAAGCCATGGAAGAAGCCAAAAAATTTGAAATGGATCTGGGTAGAGAATTAATCTATAAGAGATGACAAAAAATGAAAAATTGAAGTTTTAAATTGAATCTCAAAAATTGTCAAAAATCTAAAAAAGTATTGGAACAGGAGCTGGGTTAAAACCAAATGATTTGTAGCCACACATATATAGATACAATTACTACATATATGTTGATGTATATAGTTGATTTCACCCCCTTAAAATGATTAAATAAGGAATTAAAATGGGCATAAAGGGGGGGGGGGGTATGTTGTGCTCATTTATATTAATGAAATATGTCTATGTATGTATTATTGTATAATCAAATGAACAGACATAATCTTCTGGAAAGGCATACAATATATGTTTTATTTTTGTGTCTAATTCTGTTTTATTTTTAATAATAATAAAAAAAAGAAATATGTAAATGAAAAAGAAGGATAAACTAAATAGATTATTATTTACAGAATGCTTCTACAAGAGGTATTGTTTAAGCTTATTTTCCAAAGTGTTCAATGAAACTTTTTAAGATAAAAAGAAAAAGGTGCTAAAAGGTTTTTTTGGTAAAAAATAAGCCGGCCCTCTGATATCACATGATTAAAAAAATATCTTTTTCAGGATAACAGAACTTTCAAAAAAGAAAAATTTATATAAATAGAAAAAATCAGGAGACCATTTTAGTTTTATATTGATATTTGTTTGTTGATATATTTTATTATTGTCGGAGATTCCTGAATACTGGTTTTTAAAGAAAAAAATATTTACCAGCAGAGGTAATGCTCTAAATGTGCTGGGATTTTATCCCAGCACTGTGAAGAAACCAAAGCTGCTACATCATCATATAACTTCTTGAAGTTAAAAATTAATCTGCAACCATCTATCTGCATCTCTCTCTACCAATATCCTGAATCATGACCAAACAATCAGAGATTTTAAAAAAAAAAAAAAAAACATCTTTGGTGAAAAATTTCCATGGCCTTAGTGTTTTTTGAATAAACTCACTTTCATTATGAATCTGATATAAGCTATCTTCCCCGAAGAACTCAAGGTAATAAGTATGTTATTATAATTTACAATAATGCATACTCTCAATGTTATATTTAGAGACTTTAATTCCTAATTATATTAAATCAGTTTTCCCATCTTAAAGATAAATCAGTTATTATTTGAAATGATAAGACATTGTTGTTTGTCTGTATACATATACATGCATATGTTATTGTTCATTAAATATTTGAGCACTCTTAACTATTTTCTTTTCATTATTTTATATCTTATTTATATATATATATATATATATATATATATATAAATAAGATATAAATATATATATATATATATATATGTCATAGTTAGTGAATAAATTTATTAGTTGGATTCTTACTGCCTTACCTATACATATTTCTGTCAGTCTAAGTATTTTCACCATGAGTGAGCTAGCCAGTTGTGGGCATTTATTAACAAGCCAGTTTTATTCCCCTCATGCCTATCAGCATAATTCTTATGCACACATAGAATTAGTACATGGAGTCACAATAGGCTGACATCCATAAATATGCTGAGTGGGAAGTGTTAACAATTAAGTGACATTAAGACCATCTCGGTTGATAGAATGAAGTTGTGAATTCATAGGTCTCATTAGTAATAAATATAGTTATACCAAAAAATAATTCATGGCAATAGCATTAGTCTAAATCAAGCATATAGTAATGAGAAAAGGCTAAAACCCATTACAATGGCATCCCAACTCTGGGGTTTTGAAGCATGGAAAGTATTGGGACAGGAAATAATAAGAATCAAGAAACAATTGAAGAAAGAAAAAAGAATTATTGTTTGTTTTTTCATTTCAAGAATTAAAATCAGGACATAGAATAAAATGGATGGTAGGAAGAATCATCAGAATATAGAAAAATTATATGTAGCACAGTACTTTATGGGCTGGGAAGTCAAGCCTAGCATGTTAGTTGCTGAAATAGACAGGGTTATATATATATATATTGTAGTGATGAGGTACAATCTGCCACACCATCCAGTTATTTAAGACACTCTACCAATTGGAGCCTCATAACATATTTGCTTAACCAATAAATTGCCAAGCAAATTGTCATATTAACATTTTTTTCTTTCCAACATATACATGTGTATAAACATCTTTTTATTTCTAAAGAAGTAATAAAAGCCATTAAATTATTAGGAAGAAACAGATAGGTATAGTAACACTGGAATAAAATGTATTATATGTTAATAATTGGGGATGACTATAAAAAAAAAACTTACACATAAACTTAAAAAAAATAAAAAAATAAAAACAATGACTGAATTAAAATCTAAACACATAGCAACCATTTATGGAAATGAAATTTAAAATATTTATAAATTATTATTTTTATTTATAATCCCATTTATTTATATTATGTCTGTTAAACAATAGGAAATGTCAAGGTTAAAATGCTTAAAAAAACTTCACTCAACATACAATGCACTATTAATTGTTATAATTGTCTTCTGCATTCCAAGATCAAACATTATTATTTTTTTCTGCTTAAAAAAATAAATTTGAATACAAAATGAATGTGAATGTTCGAATTTAAATATATAATTTTTTTTTTTTTAAAATATTAATCAAAATGATCAAAAGCTGAAATTTTAAAGCAATCGTTTGAAGGGAAAGAAATAATGTGAAAGTAAGAAGATTTAAATTATTTGCTAATTAGACAAAGTTTAGTTAAATTTAAGCATTACAGTAATATTCAATAATTAATTGTTTTGATATATAATAATATCATCATTGAAATCTTGAGCAGCAAATGAATCAATAAATATATATTATTTTTATATCATGATTGCATGCTGAAACATTTGTACCATGGGGTAATAATACGTCATCAATAAAGACATGAAAGTTTAAAGATTTTACCAGCCCATTTGGAGAAAACTTGAAAACCATCTTTGCTTTAAATAAAATGCCTAATCAAATCCAAGACAGGATAATTGGAGAACATTATTATTTTTTGACTCAGACAAGAAATTTTTATTCTTTGTGGGAGCAGAACTTCATCTCCATTCATAAGAATTTGTTTAGCAAATAAAAAGTTTCCAGCAGACTTGTTTTATTATTTTGTCTATTGTAAATTTTTTGTATTATTTTCGTTTCTACAAATGGAAACTAATGTGTATAATTTTGGAGAAATTCTGTATAAGAGTAATAAGGGGGGAAATATTAGATTTATATATATATTATCATCTTTAATTGTATAAAGAATAAAAAAAATACTGGTTTTGACCTCCCCATCTGACTGACTTTTGACAACATATAGGAAATTAGGAGGTAAGAAATTTTAATATCTTATAGTAAGCAACACACAATGATAAAGTTTTGTTTCTTTATTATTAATTAAGCTTATTTTTATATTACTGTTAAATCAATGATTTATTATCATTGATTTATCTAGGCAACAAAAATTTTTTTATTGTTGTTATGTTTGTATACATATTTTAAATTAGCCAGCTAAAATCGAAATCACATATACATATTATAATTTTACATATTTGTCATTGTAAATAATTGGTCAAGTACATGAACTTCTACCATTGGGTTTAGGGCAAGGGTTTTATTTTTATTAATATCATTAGAGATATTGATGTGGTAGAAATTCATCCTTGACAAAATAAATTACAAGTGTATCAGATTTAATTGTTATTCATACTTTATATTTTTTGTTAGTCAATAAATGTTTATATAATTCGTTATTTTAATTTGGTCTCTAACTCATCATTATTTCCATATCCAACATCAGCTTTATAGTTCTTCATTATTCACATACCCATTATTTAGTTTTACACCTATTAATATTATTACTATGACAAAGGAAATACATATACATATTTAAGTTATTTATTATAACTTTTAATACATATATACTTATACTGCACATACATATTTTTTATTTATCTTATGCTTAATTGATTTTTGGTAATTAATTATCACCTATATAGAGGTGTAATAACTACTATTAGTGTGATCTCCTTCCCTGATAAGAGAGCTCAGGCAATTACTCCCTGAGTTTGAATACTGTGGTATAATGTGGTTAGAAAGGGGTGAGAATTGGATGAACTGACTCAAATTGTATCTAGGTTAATAGAAATAGGTAGAGCTAGTCTATTGGAAGTAGGTACAATCATAGGTTATGTATTTCATCACGTAATCACTTGCATCCTATCCGAAGACCCAAAGTCTGACCATAGTAAGATGTGCTCCCCCTATCTCTTCTGGAATCCACCAGCCTGTTACAATATATATATATAAACAAAAGGGTCAGGAGGACAGTGGAGAGGATTACATGCTGTTTTTCAGATGACAGGAGGCCATGCTGAAGGCACTAGAAACTTGTGAACTTTCCAAAAAACAAATTGTAGGGATGGTACATAGAACCTACCTTAGGAAAATAAAATGGATGTTGGGAAAGGGGAATGACAGATCAGTAAAAAGACTGATATAATATTGGGCCAGTTGAATGCAAGTAAAAATACAACAAATCAAACATCAAGGATTTATGGTGATATAAGACACACATTCAATCAGTCTAATGTAAATGAAGCAACACTAGGGGTACCAACAGAATAAAAAGCAAGTGAGAAACTTGGTGTGCTGATGGGAAGACTGGCTTTCATGTTATGCTCAGCAGATATATCCCAAATCCTCATACCAGTGAATCAGATAAAAGTGGGGATGCTTGTAGACTCAGGTAATCAAATCTCAATAATAGGAAAAAAAATTGTATCACAGAATTGTGAAAGTGGAATTGTATGTACCCACTCTTCCATTAAAATCAGTCCAAGTGATTATAGCCAATAATAAAAAAACCATGATAGAACCCAACAAATATGAATAGATATCAAAATTAATGGAAAAAGCTTTTTGCATGTGTTCTTAATTACAAAGGACTTAATGTAAGGCATCTTACTAGGTTCCAATTTTCTATATAAATATAAAGTGCACTTTGGATTACAGAAATGAACAGACTAAATGAAGAGAAAAAACAAGTTTTAAACTCTAGACCTATACAACTCAATAGGATTGTTACACCTTACTGAAAACCTAATGGATTGTGTTATCACAGAAAAAGTATATGAGCCAAAGATGGCCAAGAGAAGTTGAGAAAGCATACTGACGTAAATGCTGGAAAATTATAGTCAGGTTTTTTTTAGATATACCTTGTATGATCCAGAGGACTGAACAAAGAATTAGACCAAATCAAAAACAACCTTTAAATTGAGGTGATATTCAATTTTCCATCAGTATAGGGATGACATTACATAAGAAACAAATAGACCAGATAATGGAATGAGGGGCTTTCTCAAAATGTTCATCAACATATTGCAACCCACCATTTATTGTAAAAAAAAGATGGTATGGTAAGGTTTTGTCTTGATGTGCACCAACTTAACAAAGTAACAATCCTGAATTGTAATGTTCTGCCTCCAAGGCAAGAATTATTAGGAAGGTTCAGAGAAACAAGTATTTTCTCAACATTTGATTTGTCCACAAGATACTGGCAAATCAAACTTCACCTGGTGGATTTTAAAAGGAATTTCAATATGAGGGCTATTCATATCAATTTAACGGGATGTCTTTTGGTTTGATAAACAGTGGGATAGGACTATTGAGATGCCTGGATTGAGTACTGTCAACTGACATAAAAGATCTCATCATGATGTACATTGATCATGAGTTGATGGCATAGGCCATGGTGGAAAACATGTAAGAGATGTAATATTTCTGAAGGAATGCATCAAAAAGGGGATTAAAGTGGACTTAAAAAGTATGTTATTTCAGGTGGAGGTGACATTTTTGGCCATGTAGTAGAAGCACAAGGTATTATGCCTCACATTGATAAAGTATTGGCCATTAGAGATTTTTCTATACCCAAGTCTAGAAAACAAATACAGTCTTTTTTAGCTTTATACAACTTTTATATCAAGTTCCAGTAATGATTAATAGAATGGATGGAGTCTTTGGTAAGGTCAATAAGGAATGATGTTTCATGGAAATGGACATAGGAATAAGATCAAGAATTTGAAAAGATTAAAGAAGTATTTGTGGAACATGTTATGCTGGTATTTCCCAATTTTACAAAGCCATTTATAGTGCAAACAGATAGAAGTGGGTATGGGCTCTAAGTGACATTTCAAATGTAAGTGAATGGCCAAATAAGCATATGGTATTTTATAAATCAGTTACTTAAAGAGCTAGACTCAATTACTCCACCACAGAAAAGGAAACTCTGGTGATCATGTTGGCATTACAAAAGTTCTGCATGCTCTTATTAAGATGAGAGTTAATGGTAATCGTAGACCATTGAAGCTTAGGTGTGCAGGAGTTTATATCATCAATAATACAATTATACCATGAGGCAAGCATCAAAGAATATTGTGACTGACATTCTCAGCTGAAACCCCATGTGCTCCCAATCTCAACATTTAAAGGTGGAGAACTAATATGTAGCAGACATAGGCCTGAGAGTAAATGAAGTCAAAAAAGATCTTGAACAATTGGTTCAGCACCAGAGGATATACAGTTGAAACAATTAATTGAGTGACTGGAAGGGAAAGAAAACATGACCAGAGGATGGGTAGGAAATAAAAATTGGGCATTATAAGCTAAACCAAACTGTATTACAATATAAAACTCAGGATGATCCTGAGGAATGGAAACCTGTCATACCTCAATAAATGAAAGAGGAAGTTGTAGCTCATGTCCACCAATTATATGGACACCATGGTACGGGAAAACTGAATATTTCCTTAGGAAGTGGTTCTATTGGCCAGGTATACAAAGCAAGGTTATATCAGTAATAAACCAGTGTGAAATATGTCAGAAATCCAAACTGGTGTACAGAAGTTATGCAGCTCCATTGATACCCATGAACTCAGAGAAATCATGAGATGATGGCTATGGATTACAATAGTCCATTACCAGCATACAACAAAAAGAGATATTTTGTAGTAGTATATGACTTATTCTCTAAATTTGTGGCTACATATCTGGTCACTCAAGCAAATGCCAGAATCACAAGTGTTAGGAAATTATACATTTTCTATTCATAGGGAAATCTCAGGTTCTTTTTTCAGGTCATGGGATGCCATATGTATCTGGAGCATGGCAGAATTGTATCAAGGGATTAAGTATCAAACATGTACTTAATGTCCTTTCACAACCCACAATCTAACCCTTGTGAACAGGTAACATGTGAGTTAGGGTGGTTATTTACAACCTACATTATGATAAATCACCAGGGTTGCATCAAACAAGTTCTAAATATAATCAATTACATTAATTGGTCTATTAACAAATGGATTGGGTTTTTATCTATGCAGTTGCATTTCAATAAGCATGCTCTTAAGTTGACAAAGACTACTCTACCAGGTATGGAAGATCCTCCCATAGATCCCAAAACTGGTATGATTTAGACCTATCAAATTAAGAAGCCAAAAAAACAAAAGACCAGTAGGAGCCCTATATAGGTTTAAGATAGGAGACAGAGTAATGATAAAAACACCAAATGTGAATGACCCTGGGAAGTTTATATGTGGAAAGTTTTGTAATCTGTATTTATTATTGCACAATGTCAAGGGAACAATGCATTTTGGGTAGATACAGTGCAGGAGATTAGGGAATCCTATAATGCCAGATCCCTCAAACTTGTGCTGCCACGCAAACACATTTATTTAAAATTTTTTTTTTGTTTTGTTGCTCAAGTTTGAAACATGTAGACTATGTTTGAAGGCTTCTGAATGGGGGTATTGTAACAGGGGCCAGGTTTAAACCCTGTTTGAAGGTAAGGGATTTTGTAGATGTCATGTGATAATAAAAAATACCTGAGATTCATCAGGATAACTAGAAAGAAAAAAAATATGAAGAGAAAAAATCAGGAGACCATTTTACTTTTTATACTGATATTTGTTTGTTGATATATTTTATTAGCATCAGAGATTTCTGAATACTGATTTTTAAAAGAATATATATATATATATATATATATATATATATATATATATATATATATATATATATATATATATATATATATATATATATATATATATATGTCAGATGATATGAACAGACTGTTATAATGCTTTAAATGTGCTGGGCTGTTATCTCATGGCACCACAAAGAAACAGAAGTTGCTACATGATCGTACAACTGCCTGAAGTTAAAAAAGAATCTGTGTCTATCTCTACCAATATCTTGAACCATGATCAAACAATTGGAGATTTAAGTAATGACAAGACATCCTTGCTGAACAATTTTCATGGCTATGGTCTTTCTGAATGAACTCTCTTTCATTATGAATCTGAATAAGCTACCTTCCCCGGGAAACTCAAGTTAATACATACATTATTCTAATTTACAATAATGTGCACTCTCAATGTTATACTTAGAGACTTTAATTCCTAATTATATTAAATCAGTTTCCACATCTTCAAGATAAATCATTTAGGATTTGCAATGATTAAACATTT
>JAQFVV010008910.1:0-20482 GCA_028023455.1 Epiperipatus broadwayi | reverse complement strand
CATTATCAACCATTATCAATCCACTGCAGGATGAAGGTCTCTCCAAGTTTAATCCATCTTCTCCGATCTTTAGCTTCTCTTCTCCACATCACCCCTGCACACTTTCTTATTTCATCCATCCATCTCACATGTGGTCTCTTTCTTGGTCTTTTACAATCTCTTGGAATCCAGTTTAAAATTTCAATTGTCCATCTATTATCATCTTTTCTAACAATATGTCCAGCCCAACTCCACTTCAATCTTTTAATTTTTTCAATGAGGTCAGTAACACCTATTTGTTCTCTTACCCATACATTGCGTTTATGATCTTTTCTTGTTATTCCCAACATACATCTCTCCATACTTCTTTGAGTGGCCTAAAGTCTCTGAATTGCTCTTCTATTAAGTGTCCAAGTCTCAGATCCATAAGTAAGAACTGGTAAAACACATTTGTTAAAAACCTTCCTTTTCAAACACATAGGCATATTTCCTTTTAGTATCAAGTTATTTCTACCAAAAGCACTCCAACCAAGTTTAATTCTATGATTAATTTCCTCCATTATGTTTCCATCTGTATTAATAATCTGACCAAGGTATTTGTAACTGTTAACTTCTTCTAATTCATCATAATCAATCTTTATTTTCATATTTTGAGCAAATCGATTAAACATTACTTTAGTCTTTTTGTATTTAAATATTGAATGTAAAACAATCTTCCCCCAGGCTATAAATTAAACACACTCTGAATGTTAAAGAAAGAATCAAAAATAGAATGAATCCAAGTGAATATGATTCTTGGGAGTTCTGATGTTTACCTCTGTCAACATTCAATCATTCCAATTATAAAAAAAGAAAAACATTCATTCATTCTATTCTTGATTCTTTGTTCAACAGTTAGGTGCTTTTAATTCATAGCATGGGGAGGGGAGTAATTTAAAACTGGTGTTCTTTTAGTACGCGATCTCCACCATTTAGAATTTCAAAAACGGTAATCCAGTATTTACCTTGCTATGACGTAATTAGCCTGAAGGCACACAACTGTAATTATCCGATATTTGCATCGTCGGAAGAACACATGAACATTGTCATGGCAATGAAGACACTGACATGACTAATTCTAGAAATTTTATTTTTTGTTACATTACTATTACGTCATAAGCCTGAAGGCATACCGCTGTAATTATCCGAATTTACGAGATTTTTTTTTTGTCTTGACCCGTGAGATTTAAAAGTGTATTTTTTCCTATTTGTTGCATCGTTTTATTGAGTGCAGCAGCGTTTTTTTGCATACCATTTTCAGAGCTTTAATTTTCAGTGATTTCAGAAAACTTATTTTAATAAATCATTTACTTCCTCAACAATTGTAAGTAATTTACATGTTATTTCTTCTATGATATTAAGTGGATGTATTTTATATTTTATTAATTTCCCGGATTTTCTGAAAAAAACTGCCATAAGAAAAGGCACGTGGTTTGAAGGCTCCAGAATATCCTTCGTTCATTTTCAGTGTTTTAATAGTTCAGCAATTTTTTTACCATTTTTAAAAAAGAAATCATTACTTTCTCAACAATTGTAAGTAATTTACATGTTATTTCTTCTATGATATTAAGTGGATGTATTTTATATTTTATTAATTTTCCGGATTTTCTGAAAAAAAACTCCCATAAGAAAAGGCACATGGTTTGAAGGCTCCAGAATATCCTTCGTAACGGCTCTCCGTTTTATATATTGTTGGTCCAGAGAATTAACGTCTATCCTATTTTGTGCTGACCAGTTAGAAATGGCGGACAAGACTGTGATTGACTGGAACAACTATCTCCGCGAAGTATGTGCATGGAAGCTGTTACATAATGAAAGGCGGAAAATCGGAGGCCCTAACACAATTGTGGAAATAGACGAAACTCTATGTGGAGGCGTACCTACAAAGATGGTCATTTTGGTGCAATTCTACAACATATAAGCCAGCTCAGTCCACCGCAGTAATCGTTATTTGGGTAAGTATGCATTTTGTTGTGATATTCATCTTTTATTTTCCTTATAAATTACAGTAGTAGACTCGCAGTTTTCACTTTATGATAGGTTTTTTTAAGACGACAAAATTATTTGAATACTTGCAGAATTATTACTTTTGGACTTGCACTTTATACGTTTTTTAAAAAAGACAAAATTAATATTTGTAGACTCGCAGTTTTCACTTTATGATAGGTTTTTTTAAGACGACAAAATTATTTGAATACTTGCAGAATTATTACTTTTGGACTTGCACTTTATACGTTTTTTAAAAAAGACAAAATTAATATTTGTAGACTCGCAGTTTTCACTTTATGATAGGTTTTTTTAAGACGACAAAATTATTATTTGAATACTTGCAGAATTATTACTTCAGGACTCGCACTTTATGATACGTTTTTTAAAAAAGAAAATTTAATATTTGTAGACTCGCAGTTATTTGTAGATTCGCAGTTTTCACTTTATGATAATTTTTTTAAAATTTATATAATACTTTTAAGATGACTTATTAATTTTGTAGTGATATTTATCTTACATTTTCATATTTTGCGTCCAATTTTAGTTAATTATTCATGAAGTATATATTACTTTTAACCTTTTTTTGCCGCATATCACTATTTTGTGTCCTATTTATTAATATTTTTTTTCAGGATTTGTGCACTCGCAGTTTTTACTTATTAATTTTGTAGTGATATTTATCTTACATTTTCATATTTTGCGTCCAATTTTAGTTAATTATTCATGAAGTATATATTACTTTTAACCTTTTTTTGCCGCATATCACTATTTTGTGTCCTATTTATTAATTTTTTTTTTCAGGATTTGTGGACTCGCAGTTTTTACTTATTAATTTTGTAGTGATATTTATCTTACATTTTCATATTTTGCGTCCAATTTTAGTTAATTATTCATGAAGTATATATTACTTTTAACCTTTTTTTGCCGCATATCACTATTTTGTGTCCTATTTATTAATTTTTTTTTCAGGATTTGTGGACTTTTTTACTTATTAATTTTCATATTTTGCGTCCAATTTTAGTTAATTATTCATGAAGTATACATTATTTTTAATCTTTTTTTGCCGCATATAACTATTTTGTGTCCTATTTATTAATTTTACCATTTTTTTTTCAGGATGGACGCCGCCGACATTATTCTGTACCACGTGCCTTTTTCTCCGTTTTGACCTCCTGACCCTGTACGACATTATCCTAAGGGCATCCTATTCTAATCTAGCGATCTTTGACGTAACGTCACCACGTGATATGCTGAAAAATTTTAGCGACTACATTTGTCCGCAAATCACTAGGTGACGTTATATTAAAAATCGGGTGGTTAGAGTAGTATGCCTTCAGGCTAATGACGTCATAGCAAGGTAAATACTGGACTACCTCAAAAACAAACAAAAACATCGTCTGACACATCTATGTAATAAAAAAGTATGCGAAAATGGGAAAAAAATTAGAACTTGGGTCACGTGACTTGGAAAACTCCCTCAAAAACATCGCACAGTAAAAAAAAAGCCAAAACAGGGAAAATTTAGAACTCTGGTCACGTGACTATAATATCAATTAAACTCGACACATAGATCTGAGATCGCAAAAAATATTTTAAAAATATAAAAAGCTAACATGCATTAATGAACACAGGTTACAAAAGAAAACCATATATTTTTAACGTATAAAAAGCATCACGTATTATTGACATATAAAAAGCATAGATATTTAAAATATATAAAAAGCTAACATGCATTATTAAATCATGCAGGTTACAATACTAACACTTACATTTATAACTTGTAAACCTCATTTTTGTAAACATATAAAAAGATCGATCGAAAGTATACATATAAAAGTAAAACTAAAACTTATTCATTTTATAATTAATTGTGTTTTATCTTACCAGAACCCTGATATTGTATGTTCCCTTTGTTTGCAAAATTTCAGATTCTCTGCCTAAAAAAATTCAAAATGTACAATCCACCCCCCGCAACCCCATCCCCGCGCAAGTAAATCAACAAGGTATTTTTTTTTTAGATTATCATTGGCTAAAAAGTACATTTTCTCATTTTAAATTTTAAATCAAATAATTTATATACAGCCTAGTTTACAAAAATAATATTAATTTTAACTAATTTATTAAATATTATTTAGTTTTCGTAATTCATAAGTTATTACAAGTTATAGCTGAATTGCGTATTAGCTTTTACAAGTACTAATGCAGTTACTTTTTAATTATATATATATCTAAAGTTACAGTATTACCGCACTTTATAAGTTTATTTACATAAAATATTTTATTTGACTTAACGGCATTAATTATAGAGTAGTAGTGAAGTAAAAGTTATAAAATGATTTCTTATAGTTTACTTTCAATGATGGAGGGAAAGATTTTAGATAATTAAATTGTTTGTTTTCCTCTTCTCTTAAAATCTCGAGGGAGATGACAGTAAAACTTCTTAGATTTTAAACTCAACAATAACAAGATTTAAAATTATCAAAAAGCAATAACAAGATTTAAAATTTTCTTTTCTTACCCCCTCCCCCATCATATCAAAGCATATTGTTTAAATTCAAATATGTATTAAATTTAATAAAGAATGGCGAGCATTTGTTGATTAAGGTTTAAAATTATTCTATTTGTAATATTGCTCTCTCTATATACATATAAGATCTAACCCCAAGAGTTAGAAAATAGATTCATCAAGTATTAATAAACCAGATAATTTGTACACAGTTACTTTACTACTACCCAATAATTAATGCCGTTAAATCAAATAAAATATTTTATGTAAATAAACTTATAAAGCGCGGTAATACTGTAACTTTAGATGTATATAGAATTAAAAAGTAACTGCATTAATATTTGTAAAAGCTAATACGCAATTCATCTATAACTTGTAATAATTTATGAATTACGAAAACTAAATAATATTTAATAAATTAGTTAAAATTAATATTATTTTTATAAACTAGGCTGTATATAAATTATTAGATTTAAAATTTAAAATGAGAAAATGTACTTTTTAGCCAATGATAATCTAAAAAAAAAATACCTTGTTGATTTACTTGCGCGGGGATCGGGTTGCGGGGGGTGGATTGTACATTTTGAATTTTTTTAGGCAGAGAATCTGAAATTTTGCAAACAAAGGGAACATACAATATCAGGGTTCTGGTAAAATAAAACACAATTAATTATAAAATGAGTAAGTTTTAGTTTGACTTTTATATGTATACTTTCGATCGATCTTTTTATATGTTTACAAAAATGAGGTTTACAAGTTATAAATGTAAGTGTTAGTATTGTAACCTGCATGATTTAATAATGCATGTTAGCTTTTTATATATTTTAAATATCTATGCTTTTTATATGTCAATAATACGTGATGCTTTTTATACGTTAAAAATATATGGTTTTCTTTTGTAACCTGTGTTCATTAATGCATGTTAGCTTTTTATATTTTTAAAATATTTTTTGTGATCTTAGATCTATGTGTTGATTTTAACTGATATTATAGTCACGTGACCAGAGTTCTAAATTTTCCATGTTTTGGCTTTTTTTTTACTGTGCGATGTTTTGAGGGATTTTTCCAAGTCATGTAACCCAAGTTCTAAATTTTTTTCAGATTTTACGTACTTTTTTATCACTTAGATGTGTCAGACGATGTTTTTGGTTGTTTTTGAAATTTAAAATGGCGGAGATCACGTACTCTATTGTTTAAGTTTATAATAACATATACAAATCTTATGTTCTAATGCAACCTTTTAGCAGCCACATTTTAATAATTAGCTAACTATAAAGCTTTGAGTCCAAAATGAAAACACAATAATGTTTTCAATTTAAGCTCATTAGATCTGAAGTAAGTTCATCATTTATACTTTTTAAAGTCTGGTTCTTTAATAACCACAATCACCACAATATTATTGGAAGTACTAATATTAAACCACTCAACATCACACAATCACTATTTTTAAGCTTACACAAGCTGTTTACACAGAGACAAAACTTTTCATACAGTAGTACCACTTGTGCAAGCCAGAGTAACGAATGGTTGAAAGAAGGTTTGTGCATAAAATCCCTATCTAGTGCCTATTTATCCAATATCTTGAGACTAGCTTCTAGCTTGTGATTTTCATCAGTGAAAAGCCTTGGATCTGAGAGCACTGCACATTAGATCTTAGGACCTGATGCCTCTGTATAAACAGTTTGTGTAAGCATAAATAATGGTGATTATATGATGTAAGATATGTGTTAATGCAAAACTAGAGAGACAAAAATTATTAAGAAAAACAGTTTTTACAGTTGATATTCCTAATCTTCAGAAACATTCTAATGAACTTAAATTAGAACTTACAAATCGGTTTCAAGTATTAGTAGATTTTGAACATGATTCAGATTTGAATGAAATTAATATGAAAATAGCTGATACACTTTTAAAAACTGCAACAAAGATAGCTGGTAGAAAAAAGCAGCAATTGACTCGTAAAATTTCGACTGAGACTAGAGAATTTATGAAGAAAAGAAGGAATATGAAGATATACAAAAATGATGCATTGAATATCTCGAATTTTGTAAAATGATATGGAAAAGAGTTGAAAATGATATAAGAAAGTATAATTGTGAACTAGCAAGGAAAGCTGTAAAAGAAAATAAAAGTCTCAAGAATGTAAAACAACATTTTGGTATTGGTAGGAAATTTATATCTGCAATAAGAAAAAAAGATGGAATTATTACTAAAAAGAGAGATGACATTATGAAATGGGTAGAAGACTTTTATCAAGAATTATATAGTAATAAAGAACAAGTACCTCCTATTTCTATTACATCTTCTGAATTGCCCAGAATTTTAAATGAAGAAGTGAAACATGCAATTAAATGTATGAAGAAAGAAAAGGCTCCTGGTAATGAAGGAATTATAATTGATATGTTAAAAGAAGCAGGTGAAGAAATCGAATTTTTTTTTAGCAAAGTTATATACCAAATGTCTAAATGATAAAGATGTACCAGATGATTGGAAGAATGCAGTAAATAATATTAATATTTAAAAAAGGTGATAAAGAAGATATTAGAAATTACAGACCTATCAGCCTTTTATCGGTTTTATACAAAATTTTTACCATGATAATTACAACTCGTCTACAAAGAACATTGGATTTCCACCAACCAAGGGAACAAACTGGATTTAAAAGTGGTTTTAGTACAGTAGATCATATCCAGGTATTGAGAGAGGTTATAGAAAGGACAAATGAATATGAGTTGCCATTATGTTTTGGATTTGTAGATTATGAAAAGGCATTTGATTCTATAAACATTTCTTCAGTGATTAAAGCATTGGATCATCAAGGTATAGATCCAGGATATTGTCATATTTTAAAGAATATTTATAAAAATGCAACAGCAATAATTAGATTACATAATGATACTGGGAAAGTCAACATTGAGAAAGGTGTAAGACAAGGTGACTCCATATCTCCAAAACTTTTTACAGCAGTGTTGCAAGAAGTATTTTGTGGATTAAAATGGGAAACTAAAGGAGTGAAAGTAAATGGAGATTATTTAAGTTATTTAGGTTTTGCAGATGATATAGTTGTTTTTGAAAATAATGATTCAGAGCTGCAGGAAATGTTGTGGGAGTTATCAAATGAAAGTAGGAAAGTAGGACTAAAGATAAATGTTAAAAAGATTAAAGTAATGTTTAATCGATTTGCTCAAAATATGAAAATAAAGATTGATTATGATGAATTAGAAGAAGTTAACAGTTACAAATACCTTGGGCAGATTATTAATACAGATGGAAACATAATGGATGAAATTAATCATAGAATTAAAGTTGGTTGGAGTGCTTTTGGTAGAAATAACTTGATACTAAAAGGAAATATGCCTATGTGTTTGAAAAGGAAGGTTTTTAACAAATGTGTTTTACCAGTTCTTACTTATGGATCTGAGACTTGGACACTTAATAGAAGAGCAATACAGAGACTCTAGACCACTCAAAGAAGTATGGAGAGATGCATGTTGGGAGTAACAAGAAGAGATCGAAAACCCAATGTATGGGTAAGAGAACAAACAGGTGTTACTGACCTCATTGAAAAAATTAAAAGACTGAAGTGGAGTTGGGCTGGACATATTGCTAGAAGAGATGATAATAGATGGACAATTGAAATCTTAAACTGGATTCCAAGAGATTGTAAAAGACCCAGAAAGAGACCACATGTGAGATGGATGGATGAAATAAGAAAGTGTGCAGGAGTGATGTGGAGAAGAAAAGCTAAAGATTGGAGAACATGGATTAAACTTGGAGAGATCTTCATCCTGCAGTGGATTGACAATGGTTGATGATGATAATGTGATATTTAGTGTTTAGCACTACTCTTGGATTATGGTGACTGTGGTTATTAAAAAACCAAAGACATCAAAAAGTATGGATACTGAACTGAGTTCAGATTTATATGACTATACAAACTAATGACCTTGAATTGAAAACATTATTGTGTTTTCATTTTGTACCCAAAGCTTTATAGTTAGCTAATAGGGTAAAAGGTGGCTTCTGGAAAATTGCATTAGATTCTAAGACTAGATGCAGTGTTCTCAAATCCAAGGCTTCTCACTGATGAAAGCCACAAGTGGGAAGTAAACATTCCTGCATCCATTTATTATTTTGGCTTGCACTGAGAGGCATTACTGTTTAATTTTGCCTCTGTGACTTAGGTTAGTAATAATATAAATTTATTGAAATAAGCATTAACTCATTGAGGTGGATAAAATATAGATTATAATTCTAATTTACCAACTGCAATCTAATGTCCTATCATATTTTGTAATTTACCTCTCTTCTTCTTTTTCAATATGATATACATTTAAATTATAGAGCATACAGTCACAAAAGGGTTAAAGATAAATTCTTAAAACAAAGTAATAAAAGTTTTAATAGTGTTACTTTTTTGGAATAAGATATATTTCTCATATTGTTTAAATGATAACGAATGCCAAGTAAATTATACTAATGGAAATTAATAAAAAAAACTTTAATAAATGTTTAAAATTATCATGAAACTAAGTGTTAATTTAAATGTTTTTATTAGTTCTGCTACCACAGTTTTGCATATATAGAACTCCAGCTGATAGTTCATTATTCGACAATATTTCATTTGGTACCCTTTTGTTACCAAAAACACAAACATAGGGATCCTTAAGAAATTTAAATTATTAGATGACATCCAAATATTATTTTTATTGATATTACAATGCAAGGTAAATTCAATTATTTTATCTCTATGGCCATCAGCATAGTGTTTGTGATATCCATTTTGTTTTAATCATAAAGATACCAAATGAAACGGGAGTTCATATCTCATTTGAAATTTTTAAGCAAAAGAAAGTCTGTGTCTTTTCACTAAAAGTCTTGCGTTGTTAGCCGAGAGGTATCGCAGCCGCCATGCAAGCAAGTAGTTGGTTGCAGACGGTTGTGGGTTCGCGTCCCGGCCGATGCTATGACATATGAAAAAAAAAAAATCATTTCTGTAACTATGGTAACTCAAAATGCAGTCTGTTTTCCTAAACACTGGCTTGTAATCATGTGACTCTCTTTCTTCTAATTCTAATAGGGCATTGTTATAATTAAATAATTTAAACAAAATATTTCATTTTTTAAATTTAATAAATAAATCATTCACTTATTTCAGATTCATTCAAAACAATAAATATTTTTTATTAAACATATGATCTTTAATTGTTTTCTATATTTAATTATTTATACACTACATGCTTACATTACATATTTCCATCCTTAGCAAAAAATAGAAAAAAACAATCCAAAACAATTAACATAAGATTATCATGATCAACTGAAAATACTCTGAATAACTCATGGTTAATTACAACTAAATAACCAGAACAATAGAGTTAATGATTATGTGCAATTATGTGTCTTGTACTTTTTTAAACAGACTAAAATTAATAAGATAAATATCCCACAACAATTATATTCATTAGCACCCTTACAATTCATTCTAAATGGATATTTGAAAAATAAGTTTATATTATTACATATGTTGCAAACATTTTGACCAACAAACTCAACCTTTTTATTTCTGATAAATATTGATTTCTTATATCAATTAAAATCATGAATACAGTCATTATAAATTGGATATTACTATTATGTCCATAATGATTAAAGCATTTGGTCATAGCCTTGCAATAAAGTATATTTTTTAAATCACTAACCTCACAAATTCAACACATCTTACTGGTCTTAAAACTGTGATTGAGACAAATTCTTATGTTTCCAGCCAATGTACCTACATTTGTGACTGTGTACTTTATCATGATAAAACTATTTAGATTTTAAAGGTTTTATCTTTAATGACAAAATCTTACTTTTATCACCATTATTTAAGCTTATAATGAAATTTTATTTGAAAGAAATCTGATCATTTATTTTTTGCATTGCATTCCATCTAAACTAATATAATAGGAATGACTTCACTTTATGTGAGTTTTCAAACTGTTGATCTCTTGTTTCTGCCTATTCTGTACCTTCTCCAATTCTTTATCATTAATTTGTTGATACTTGTTTAACCAAGTTTCTAAGACTACTTTTCAGTCTATACTTTTCTGTCTTAGATTCTACCTTTTGAGTCCAATAGTGTTTCTAATTTGTTGGATGTGATATGTTGGCCTATTTCCATCATCTGTGAGTTAATGTTGAATGTGTTGGAAAATTTAAACTTTAAACTTTCCAAATGCAAACAACTTGTTACTAATAACATACAAATAAACAACACAGGTTAGTAATTACATGTTTCAAGTAGTATTATTCTCCACTCTTCTTCAGCTGTTGCTGGTCTATATGCACAGTGACAATATTTGCTTAGAAGTTGAACTTTAAATTCTTGAATATCGAATTTAATGCAAACACTCTACCAAATGTGCTATTCTGTCAAAGGCAACATATAGTAGAAATTTGATATATTTACATATGAGAGTTGATTCAAATCTTCCTGAGTCCTTCAATTTTTGTTTTGTTTTTTTATATTTTATGAGCAAGGCTAATTAGGTTTTTTTTATTTAATATTGTTTAAACTGATTATAATAATAAAATACAGCAGGCCAATACAAAAAGCAAAAAATCCAATTCCAAATACAGAGGTAAAACTACAAGCATTACTCTGGAAGCATCGCAGGTATTTCAGTGATTCAGAAAAAAAATGAATTTTGTATTTTATCAAGATTCTTCACCCATATGGACTATCTAAAATCCATAAAGACAATGTTCCATTAAGACCTAATGTTAGTTCTAAAAAGTTAAAATTTGTCGAGATTTCTTCTTGAAGTTCTTAGTCCATTGGCATACAGAACACAGTTTTTCATCAGGGATTCTAAGCACTTTGTAGAATTAGTCAGGAACATTAAAATTGAATGAACTGACATATTGGTAAGCTTTGATGTGGAAAGTCTGTTTACAAATATACCATGTGATGAGGCATTGTCTATTGTAAGGAAAAGGTTATATGATGATAATAGAACAGAGAATAATATATGGTCAATTGAAGTTTTAAATAGGATCTCTATAGACTGTAAAAGATTAGAAAAAAACAATAGATAATATGCATAAAATAAAAAAGATTGCTGGTGTCTTATAGGAGAAAAGAGGCTAAAGATCAAAGAAATTGGATTAAATAATAAGAGTACCAAACTCCATATAGGAATGCTACCAAGTGCAAACTTTCAGAATCAATTGATGCAGAAAGATTTGTGCTTAAAATCCCTATCTAATGGCTACTCATCCAACATCACCAAACTAGTTTCTAGGTTGTGGCTTTCATCAGTGAGGAGCTTTGGATTTGAGAGCACTGCATCTAGATCTCAGAATCTAATACAGCCCCCCGCCCCAGCAGCCATTTTTATCTATTTTGTTAACTATAAAAGGAGCCCAAGATAAAAACACCATAATTTTCCCAACACATGCTTATTCACTTGGTTACTAACAGCCTGTGTAAGCATATGAAATGATGATAATGTGATGTTTTGATAGTTTTATATTTATCCTGCCATAGGTCAATGGTGAATATGGTTTTTGAAAAACCAAAGACACCAAAATGTGTCATTGCTAAACTCAGTTCAGATTTATATGACTATACAAGTAAATGATCTTGGGTTGGAAACATGGTGTTTTCATCTTGGGATACTAGCTTTATAGCTAACCAAATAGATAAAAGGTGGCTTCTGGAGGGTTGCATTAGATCCTGAGATCTAGGTACAGTGCTCTCAAATCCAAAGCTCCACTCTGACAAAATCCACAATCTAGAAACTAATCTGGGAATGTTGGATGAATAAGCACTAGATAGGAATTTTATGCACAAACATTCCTACATCCAATGATTATGAAATCTTGCACTTGGTGGCACTACTGTAATACAAGAGTAAGGTTATTATTTAAAGGAAAGGGTAAGGATCATAGAAAGTTGAATAATTATAGACCGATAGCGGTAACATCAGTTTTATATAAAGTTTTCTCATATATGGTGGCTAGTAATGTTGTAAAATGGATGGAAACAAATAATGTAGTGGGGAAAATGCAAGGAGGTTTTAGATTAGATAGGCATATAGGAGATAGTTTATTTGTAGTTACACAACTTATGGATATGAGTAGGAATGCAGGTAAACAGTTATATATGAGTTTTATAGATATAGAGAAGGCATATGATAGAGTAAATAGAAATAGATTATGGATAAGATTAGCAAATTTGGGAATGGAAGAAGCTTTAATAGATATTATTAAGAAATTATATGAAAATAATTATTATATATATCAATTAGGGAATATAGAATCAATTAAAGTTAATAATGGTGTGGGACTAAGGCAAGGATGCCCTATGTCACCTATTTTGTTTGTGTTGTATTTGAGTGAAATGGAAAGAGCAATAGAAAGATTAGGAAGAGGGATAGAGATACCGTTAATAGGTAGTAAGGGAGTATATATTTTGTCAGGTCTTTTTTTTTGCTGATGATATATTTTTATGTGCAGAAAAAAGAGAAGATATGGAAGTTATGTTGAGGACATGTGCAAGGGTGGGTAAAGAGATGGGGATTAAATTTAGTGAAGAAAAATCAAATATAATGATGGTTAATACCGGGGGAAGAGAAGGTGTAGATTTTTTATTGGGAGATATTAAATTAAGTATGGTGAATAGATATAGTTATTTGGGAATTATTTTAAGTAATCAGAAAAATTATTTGGATGAATGGGAGAAAAAATTGATAAATGAAGCAAAGAAAAGAAAGGGATTGATAAAGAAATTAATAGTGTTTTCATATAATAAATATGATGTAGCTAGAATTATATAGAAAAGGAGTTGCAGTAGCAGGGTTAACATATGGTAATGATGCATTATATGTTAGTAAAAAGATATTAAATTACTTAGAAAAAGCTCAAAGAGAAGTAGGAAGACATGCATTGGATGCAGAAGTATGGACGGCAAGGGAGGCAATTCAAGGAGAAATGGGATGATCAAGTTTTCATATGAGAGATGCAAAAAGTAAAATGAAAATGTTTGGTAGATTGCAGTTTATGGATAATAAAAGAATAGCTAAAATAGTATTTAATTGGGTTATGAGTAAAAGGCAGGTAACAAGATGGGTGAGAAAGGTAATGTGGTATGCAAAAGATTTGGATAAAGAATTTATATCAGTATATTTGTACAAAAGATGGGATGATTGTGTTAAGAGGATTGTTGAGTATTATAGTAGTAAGGAATGGGATAAAAGAATAAATTTATTAATAAAGAATAGGAAGTTAGAAAGATGGAGAAATAATATGGAGAGTAAAAAGAGTTTAAATATATATAGAAATAAACAGAATATTAGGGGTGAATTAATATATGATAATAGTAAGGAAAGTAGTCTATTGTTTAAGGCTTGAACAGGATCTTTAGCTACAAAAGAATATACATGTAAATGGAAAAATATGGGTGATTTATTTTGTAAATTATGTAAGGAAGGAATAGAAAATATTAGGCATTTGTTAATTGAATGTAAATGTTTGAAAACAGAAAGGGTACATATAATGAAGTTGTGGAAAAATAAATATGAAAAAAGTGATTATACAGAAAATGAATTATTGGTTTTTATGCTGGGTTTGGGAAAAGATAAGGGGGATTTAGATATAAAGGTTATAGAGTTGACAAAGATTATGTTGTGGAAATGGGATAGAGCAGATTATGGGTAAATTTAGATTGGGGAATGTAAAATAAAGTGGCTAACAGGTTTATCTGGGCATGAGATATTCTTGACTTCGTTTAAGGAGAAGCCATAATACATCACATCACATTACTCTTATTAACAACGTGTAAGTATATGAAATGCTGATCATGTGAAATTGGATTAAACTTATTCTGAAAAGGATTGATAAGAGTTGAAAATAATGAGATAAAATTATGTTCTCTTTTTCCATCCTTTCGTAATTATATATATATGTAATATATTCTTTATACATATATTCCAGTTTTTATATAAATATATGAACATAAATTATATTTTTATTAACTTTTATATTTAATAACAATATATATGAACATAAATTATATTTTTATTAACTTTTATATTTAATAACAATATATTTGCAACTGCAGTTTTCTTCAACAATTCTGTAATCAGAAGGTAATCAGTCTTTGACATGGATTGTTCAATCATGTTACTAACTTATCAATGTTAAAGTGAGTATGCAAGACACTCTCAAACCCAAATGCAAAATAAAGACTTTTAAAAGATAAGAATGGTATCTTTTCTTTGTACCTAAAAGCAATTATATAGGCCAATCTAAAGCATTTTGGAATGAGAGCATTATGATATTTAATCTTTATAATTTTCTGTCCATTATATTATTAATTTATAGTTAAACCCAGTGAAATTTTTAAATTTACTACTGATAAATATTAGAATTAATTTAATAATGTAATGTAATGGATAGAAAATTACCAAAATTAAATTTTATGCTCTCATTTCGAAATGCTTTAGATTGGCCTATATAATTGCATTTAGGTACAAAGAAAAGATACCATTCTTATCTTTTAAAAGTCTTTATCTCAGATTTGGATTTGAGAGTGTCCTGTATACTCACTATAATATTGATGAGTTAATAATATGATTGAAAAGTGCATGCCGAAGGCTGATATTGTAAACTTTTTCTTCTCTAATGTGTTTGTTGACCTCTCCATATAATCCAATTAAATATTAAGATCTATTTCCATTCATATATTGTAAAGTTTCAAATATTTTTAATACCTGTCATTAACAAAAAAGTTAATTTCACTCTCATTTGAGTGGTCTGAATTGAGGTGCACAATTAATATATATCTATTTTTTATATATATATTTTATCTACAATTTTCTATATTCACTGGATAATAAAAACTCATTTCCAATTAATAAAGCATTCATCCACTATTTGTTTCCAGATTATTTTATATATATATCATATTTATTATATGAAAAACATACATTTTAAGATCAATTTCATGCAACTTTTTGCTTTTTTAATTTATTCTATCAAGACATTTTTTTCCCCATTTAACAAAGTACCTAAATATCTATATTTTTTTACCTCCTCAAGATAAATTTCTTTCATTTTCTATCCTGCAGTCTTATTCTTCCATTAAATACTAGGATCTTAATTTTTTCTTCATTGAATTTAATTTTCAAACTTTTTTCTACTTCTTCACACTTCAATAACAACTCCATTTCTTTTACATTACTTTTCAAAAATGTGATATTATCCATAAAAAAAGAGAGCGACAATATTATGTATTCTCTTGAGTCCGAGTATAGGAACTCCTACCTTTAATATTGCTATCTCAGTCTCCGGTTATCTTAGAAACAAAATAAATAAAGGTCATAATGAATATCTTTGTTTCCATCCAAATTCACATTTAATTTCAACTGATTCTTTATCTCCTAATTCATATTTATATAAAAAAAAAATCCTTGTAAAGATTCTTAATCACTTTTAACAACTCTACATATATTCTGATTGTTCAAAACTTCTCCACTATCTGCTTCTAGCCATCCTATCATAAAACTTTTCCATATCTAAAAGTGCAATAAATAAAGGTTTATTTCTCTTACAAGCCATTTCAGTCACTTGAGATAAATGAATATATTATCTTCTACTCTCTTTGAATAGGATTTATTTTGAATCTCTACCAGGAAATTATTTTCTTCTATCCAAGTTCTGATCTTATTTATTATCAACTATGCTATCTATTGTAAGTTTGAATAATCAATAAGTGTTAGACGTAATGCTCTTAATAGATAACACAACTGAAATGAAACCAAGTTAACATTTAAAAAGCAATGCATAAGCCAAAATCATGTGAGGCTTTTTTTTGGTTTGATAGTATATTTCTGACATAGGACAGCATTTACAAGTAGATTGATTATTCTCCAGTACAACATAAGGGGTCAGAATGACTAAATGGTCAACATGGGTAGGATGACAACCTTGGCACTAATGTGGGCTTTGAATGTTCCATCATCAGATTTTCAATGAAATGAAATGGCTGAAGAGTTGTGGGTTGGAGTAGTTTGAAGCCTGTCCATTAAAGTATGAAGATTGTGGCTATCTTAATATAAAGCTGAGCACTGATTGTATATATGTGTAAGAATAATAATCTGGACCGATGATTGCTGGTTTAGCATGAAATACATATATTGGTGATTATTTATCTTTTCAACATGTGTATGATCAGGTGGGTCAGCAATATGAGATGGAATGGAGAGTTGAGGGTTGTGTAAAAGTCTGAGTTTGAATCTCTTTTATTACATTATATATGTGCAAGTGTGTGTAAGCCTGTACAGTGTATTAATTTAAATATTAAATAAAGTAGAGTCCAATTGATTTATGATTGAAACTAATGGAGAGAAGTAAGGTTTTATAATGCAATAAACTTACATATATAAAACAAAAGATTTTAAAAAAATAGTATAATGTAGACAAAAGCAATATTTGTATACATCATAAAATTTCATTTTTATTTTTATATTCATTAAAAATTAAAAATACTTATATAACTGAAAACAGGCTTATTATATACCTGTGTGTCTATATATGTAATATAGGGTATATGAGCACATATACCCTATATTACATATATAGACACACAGGTATATAATAAGCCTGTTTTCAGTTATTACATTATAGAGATGTCTGCCCATCCTTGCACATGTATTAAATGGATTATGTCCTGTACATGTGGGGTTCAGATTGACTTTAGGTCAACATGGGTGTGACAAGAATCTTGGCCTCAGGGTGGCCTTTGAGCATTCCATCATCAGATTCTCAATTGGATGGATGGTTGAAGAGTTGGAGGGTGTAGTAGATTGGAGCCTGTCCATTAAAGTAGGAAGATTGTCTATCTTAATATATATCTGAGCACTTATAGTATATATGTGTGGGAGATGATAATCTGGACCAACTGATGATTGCTGGTTTAGCATGAAACACGTATATTGGTGATTATTTATCTTTTCAGCATATATGTGCTTGAGTGTATCAGTGATATTAGATAGAGTGGAGAGTGATGGGTCATCTGAAAGTCTGTGCTCATATACCCTATTACTTTTTTAATATGATGGAACTTATACTTCTATAAGTTTCTTTGCTTATCAGTATAAAGCATTCAATTTATTTATGAATGTTTTCCCTCTATAACTTTTTTCTTAGATCTAGATGTCAGTCCCCCCCCTATGGGTCAAAGCATCGGTCGGGAAGCGAACCCGGGACAACTGCTTGTAAGGCAGACTACTTGACACCAACGCTCGACTTTATTGCTAACTCGGTAAATTTCTATGTGCGTTGGTAGAATATATATTACAGAAATCTTATAGAGTAAAAGCATATCTAAATAATTAGGGATGATTTATGACACTTTGGATTATTCACTCAATGGGCAGCCGTTTAATATTTCGATAATAATATCAAATCTTAAAATTATAAATAAATAAAAATTAAGATTATGTTTTATTGGTGAAATACTGATTGACAATCAGCAATTTTTGTTCTAAAGGATTTATACAAAAACTATAAATCCATTAAAAATTTTACTATTTATTTCTTTATGAATTACACCAATTTTGTAAATATGTAATAATCCTGTGTTAATGTAAAAATTACTAAACCAGAAATTAAATATAAAGTTTAGAAAGATTAATTGTACCAAGTATACTTTCAATGCTGTATACTTTCAATGCTTTCCCATCATATTCATGGTTAGTCTGCTGAAAAAGCTAATTTTTTGCTGATTTGAATGCTATTTGATTTTTGGTTCATTACGTATTGATTTTGTGTAATGAAGCACGCTTACGTAATGAACTACACCTCCTTTATTTTACGTTTGCGATTTTTTCTTTCTTCGCACGATAACACCTGGATCATATTCAAATCAGTTACAAATTAATGTTCTCAGCAGACTAACCATAAATATAACATGAAAGGGTTTAATCTTTCTAAATTTTATATTTAAATTCTGTTTTAATATTTTTCATTCATCATTTATCCTTTTCACATATCTTTGATCATATATTTCGGTAATATGGGATAGAATTATAATTAATAATAAGATTAGGGTTTCTCTTAAAATAATGTGCATATGAAGTTAAATTGTTACATGTGCTATATGAATTACTTGACCAAAGTGTATGTTTATAATGTATCTATGGTTTGAAAGATTGATCTGACTTCTGGTCTGTTGAATAGTTGTGATAGAGTTGCAAGCATGATATAATTCATTGGAAACTTTACTTATTTATAGTTATAAAATGTTTATTCAGTACTTTTTTTAAATCAAATGAAAAATTAAAATATCTTCTGGTCACTCACAAATAATGTCCTACTAAACTGTTACAAAATTTAAAAAAAAAAAAAACCATATTTTTTTACAATGTTAGTCATTTTTATATAGTCATTTTTATACTAAAAATTTATAAGATCCAGATATTGTTTTCCATGTTCAAAATATGCTTGTTATCTATCTATTTTTAAAAATCCATTTGTTTAATCAAAGGAAATGAACGTAAATAAAAATTTGTCATCCAGTGATAGAGTCTATCAATTTAGCAGTAAAAATAGTTAATATAAGTTTGCATTGGGTTTTATTGTAAATCTTTCCATAGATGTATAGCTCTATGGCTCTAATGATATATTCTTATATTGTTATTTTATTGAAATAAAAAAAAAACTAATTTTGGAATATCTGGGCTAAAGATAATCTCCAGTTTAACAAATGATTAATAATAACCATTACTATATTTATCTAGAGTGAATGATCTCAAAGTTGTGGATGCAGTAAGTTTGATAATTGTAAATCAAAATGTAACAATAAAAAAAATCTATGTGACGGAATAATGTATCCTCTTAATTTTTTTCCTATTAATTATTATAAGACATAAATTAATCATTATTATAGATCAGTGAGTACTTCTGAATTATCCTATTAGGATTATATATATATAATTTGTGTAAAACTTATAAACTAAATTTATAATTTTAGATTTCTATAAGTATATAATATAAAATATCATTACATAACAGCTAACCATATCCTTATAGTATTAATACATAAAAGTTTATTTGTCAATAATAAGTATTTTAACGTTTAATTTGCATTACATAAAAAGCAACATCTATTATATATATAAAAAGTCATTCTGAAAAAAAAAAAAAAGGTCATATATCGCATATATCACGACTCGATTTTTTTAAGCTTGTAAATAAAAACAAAGAGCTTTGTTAATTGCTCTAACAAGCTTTGTAGATAAAATGCTAGCAAGAGAAAGCATTTAAAATATCTCTATCAGAAACCACACCCAAATCCCAGACCAATGGTTTCATGCTTTGGCACTTCTCAGTAAGGTGCTGGTGCAGCTTCAGACACTAGATCTAAAAATACTAACACAAAGCCAGCATTTATCTAAGAATTAACTATTGAGAAGAAAATCTGAAATTTTTAGACACCTACATGTCTTCAAACCCAGCTATCTAACTCAAATATCTATATGGGACTGAGAGATCTTCAGCCAAACCATATCTATATGGGACTGAGAGATCTTCAGCCAAACCATATATTACTAGTATTAGCAATATAATATCACTTAAGACTTAAAAGCAAAGACTATAAATAGTCAATGAAAATAAAAGAGTCATATATCACATAAACAAAGAGCTTTGCTAATTGCTCAACAAGCTTTGTGATAAATGCTTAGCAAGAGAAAACATTTAAAATATCTCTATCAGAAACCACACCCAAACTCCTGATCAATGGTTTCATGCTTTGGCATTCCTCATAGAGGTGCTAGGATAGTTTCAGACACTAGATCTAAAAATACTAGCTCAAAGCTAGCATTCATCTAAGAGTTAACCGTTGAGTAGAAAATCTAAAATTTTCAGACACTTAAATGTTTTCAAACCCAGCTATCTAACTCAAATAGCTATTGAAGC
>JAQFVV010008909.1:0-20493 GCA_028023455.1 Epiperipatus broadwayi | reverse complement strand
GGGATTTAGATTGATAAGGCTAATTAAAAGAAAACACAAAAAGAAAAGAATTTTCATTAGTTAATTCCTAGATTTGTAAAGGGCAATTTATTTCATTAATTAGATAACTATTGTTATCTAGATCGAGAATTTTTAAATTTTAATTAAAAAGAAAAAGTTTGATAATTGGTTTAAGAGATATGATTCAGATATAACAGGCTAAATCACGCCATTGGATTATCTTTGACTAGCTTTCAATACTTGCATCAGCTAGTATACTTGCACCAGTACAAAGAGACAGACACCAACTCTGACAGGAGAATTGCACGATTCCTGCCAAAATACTTGGAAAGAACGATTCCTGCATATTCTGAAAGCTGATCCAGTAATTATTCTACCTAGAATGAACATTAAACCTACAGCAAGAATATTTTCTTTACCATGATGTGCTAAGCTTCTCGCCAGGACAGGTTCGGACATCCTGTGTCTCCAACCAACTCGCCCAAGCCTACCGTCAGTGAATCCGAGTAATGGACTATAATAAGAAGTCTAGTGCACTAGCGTTTACCTAAATTATTAAGGTACCTTATGCTCCACAATTTAAATAATTTTGTTGTCTTAGATTTTTTTTTTTCAAATATAAATGTTTTTCAAGTTGTATATTATGTAATTCGTTTTCTGTGTGCTTGATAATTTTTTTTTTCTCTTTTAACGAGTGCTAGTTTCAAACCTATTACTGTCCATCCTATTTAAGTCTTAGTAAGTAAGATAGTAGCTTATTTTAATCTCACATTCCTTGTTGTTACAGAGTGCAGTCTGGATATTACAGACTAATTTAATTGGCTTTTGGCTTGTGACCCATTTTTATTAGCGTACTTATGTCGTAACCTTAATTACTAGTAATAGATGATTACAAAATATAATCGTCTTTAGTTTATTTCTTAAAGCTTCAATTCCTTTATTAGGAGCACATACCATCGTTTTAATCCTTTCTATAGGTAGATCGTGAGCTCCTAGCCTTTCTCACTCAGAGGGAGGTCAATCGATTGAAAGTAATAACTTTCAACACTCTTTATTATTATTAATGTTTTGAAGACTACCTTCGCATTTCTTCTGTTTTGACATAAATCTCTTTCCTAACTATAGGTTATAAACAGGAAGCTAACCTCCCTTGTCTAATGTGAGATCACTGTATACTTACTAATACTTCTGCTACTAGACAGTATTTTGCCTCTTTCACACACAGGAAACTGCTCTCAAAGCCATATAAATATTTTAGTTTAATTTTGCTGAATGTACGTGTACTACATATTTTAAGTGTGCTTTAAAGTTTATTATTTAGAATTTATGTTCATTTAATCATACTTTTAATAAAATTATTTATTTATTCCTTTACGCAATTGATTTTGATTTCTGTTGCTACCTTTCCAACTCACTGAACAAAACATAGATCTCATTTGCTTGATTGAGCTAGTCCGGCGCATTCGATTCGCATATCCTGTAACCCCTTAAAAATAAATGTCTAGTTCCAAATTTCAGACTAGTGGCGCCTCTGGCGGTCAGTTTATGCAGTAGCTCTAAAGCTTTTGTCCGGTATAATATATATTATATTATGCAGCGAAGTACAGAGCGTTCTTACATTGTTTTCGGTTTATTTAAACATGAAAGTAAATTAGAAGTTCGCATTTAAAAATTTTCTCTTATAGAATATAAAAATTGAAATTAAATATCATCTTAAACTCAGTATATGTTAAATCGCACAGATAATGAAAAATTATTAAAATAAAACTTTATTAAAGAAAAAGTATTTTAAAACTAAATTTTAAAAAGATTTGGAGATAAAATTATATCTTTAAATTTATCTTTAAATATATTTTTGATTTGGAAAACAGGTTAATTAATCAGAAATGGAAATGATTGTTAATTAGTTAAATGTAAACCAGCCTTGGGCATTAAATGTAAGAGCATGGGTCAGATAGGAAAACAATAGAAACTGTTATAAATAAGAAGAAATCCCTATGGAATCGGACCATAGTGAAGAGGACCATCGATCGGTGACGAAATGTAAATTCAATCCTTCACATTAATATAAAAAGACAAGTTTGGAAATTATTAGTTAGTTAATGATTATTACGACGTGAGAGATATGTGTTAGTGTGGAAGTGAAGGGATTGAAAGACGTACGATTCAATCCCTTCAGTTTTGCTAGGAAAGAAGAGAAATGAACTATCGTTTTGATACGACTGAGAGACTAGTTAACAAAATCTCAGGATGGATAAATCACATGGCCTTCAGAATATTAACCTCTTTAGGATGGCGGGGAATTCACGTTCATGACGAGCAACGGATAAAGTTGGACGTTTTAAAATACGTAAGAACTTTATATTCACTTGAAACTAATAAGAACTCTAAATTTTAAAACTTTTTTAGTAAATAATGCAATAGAATCCTATCTGACTAAACAAATTCTTCATTAATAATGTTATTTGATGTATTTGTTAGTTATTATTTCAAATCATTTCCATTTCATTTAACTTTGTTCTTTAAGGTTATTTATGAGTTTGTTTTCTCGATCAAATTAAAATATATCAATGTTAAACTTAAGTCGGCGTGAATGACTGTATGGATTTGTGGAGAGTTATATTAGGGGAGGGTAATCTTAGGTTATTTGTTTCGCTGTTAGAATTGGGTCAATGGATTGGATATATTTGATGTAGTTAGTAGATATAGTCGGAGATTCGCTACTGGCAGAATCGCTTATATATATCGCCGCACTCACCCGTTTGCCTATGAAAGGAATTATAAGACGGAGAATGCAGTTCCTTTCTATGGAGTTTTTTTATATTGTTCGTTAGATAGGTGTAATGTTCCTATCTGATTGAAGTCAATGTCTTTCTTAATCTTTTGGTGCTGCCGTATTCCAATTATTGAATACATCGATGTATCAGATGGATTGATGCTGAGTTTGACCTACTGAATTTTAGCCTAAGGTTAAATAGGGATAGAATGTTTTAGCTTTCATAATCAGACAGTTAAAATCAAATCTCATTTGGGTGTGTGTGTACTTTAGTTAAATATGCTTTTACTTCTACTTGTATTATTTAAATGTATATGATAAAATGTATTAAATATCTAATGTATTGCAAAAATGTATGTACACATTTCTATTATGGGACAAGAATGAGAATTAAAGAAAGAGAGCAGCGTATGGAAATATTTTGATTATCGTTAGTGATTCCAGCCAATGTTAAAAGAAAGGGAAATTCTAGGCAATAGATTTTGAATAACACCAATGTTTTAATAAATAAATAACTATGATATTGAGATTGAAAAATAGAGGTTTATAATGTGGGCAGAGAGTTTGGAGTAGATAGAATCCAATGAGCTGGCTGGGAGGGCAGGTGCTATATTCATTGCTGGTCGAGCAAGCACATTAATTACATTGTAATTGACCGGCACCTAAAGGGTTTTTCCTTAAAATAAAGTGCTTGGATGGCTAGTGTTATAATTTAGTAGCAGAGGGTTGATATTATTGGTAGCCTGCTACCGATGATATTAGTATCTCCACCTGACAGACCTGAAGCCTTCAAAGACAGTGAGAATTAAAAAGAGAAAATAAGAAAAAAGATTTATTTTTCTTCTTTAAATTTAAAAAAGAAGGCGGGCGTTACAATATATATTGTAATGATCTGGAGAATTTCACTTAATGTAAACTGCACTACAGGGCGCCATCTAGGCATTTGAACCTAGAAAAATTTATAGAGTAGGCAGATACGTAAGTAAAAAAAAAAAAAAATTTTTTTTTCTTTTTTTTTTTGCATCCGGTCGTTAGCCCATGTCACTAGCTCAGTGGAATAGCAGAGATTTAAAAAATAATATAAGAATATATATATAAGAGGAATAAAATAAGCCACTGCCAGTAATTAACATACAAACATTTATTTATGCACATATATATAAGATTTAAAATTATTTTAGTATTAGTTTTACATTTTAACATTTAACATTATTTTTAACTTTACCTTAGATTTTAATTTACATTTTAATTTCTATTATATTATAAGTTTACATTTTAATTAAGTTCGCACAGATGGGATTATAAAAGCTTGTTATAATATGTTGCTATAGATCGGTTACATAGATTTCAACGGTCAAAAACATTTCAAAATAAACATAAACGATCAAAATACAAAATTATTGATTACTGACAATTGCATAGGGAAATATAAGAAACCCTCTAGTATTCAGCATAAGATACTTGCATTGTCACCAATAACTTAAAAGACATCCGAATAAATACATTTTAGATACTCCCCGTACGGTATCATTATTTATCGAATGTCTATATATTTTGATCAAATATGAAAACCCGAAACACAATTCACCGTTAACCAATCCATGCAAGTGTCTATAAACAACTTAAATTTAATGCATTTTTATTTAGGGTCAAGTATGAATAGACTACGTAGATTTGCATTTGAAAATAAAATATTATATCCCTATTTAACCTTAGGCTAAAATTCGCAGTCAAACTGGCATCAATTCATCTGATACATAGATGTATTCAATGTAATATGGAATACGACAGCACCAAAAAGATTAAAAGAAGGCATTGACTCTCATCAGATAGGGATATTACATCTATCTAATGAGAAGAACAATAAAAAAAAACTCCATAGAAAGGAACTGCGTTCTCCGTCTTATAATTCCTTTCATAGGCAAACAGGTGAGTGCGGCGAAAATATAAACGATTCTGCCAGTAGCGAATCTCCGACTACATCTACTAACTACATCAATATATCCAATCCATTGACCCAATCTAACAACGACATAAATAACCTAAGATTACCCTCCCCTAATATAACTTTACAAATCTATACAGCCATTCACGCCCGACTTAAGTTTAACATTTATATAATTAATTTAATGGAAAACAAAAATCATGATAAAACTTAAAGAACAAAAAATAAATAAATAAATGGAAATGATTTTAAATATATATAAAAAAAAGAAATACATCAAATAACATTATTAATAAATTAAGTTGGTCAGATAGGATAATATTGCAATCATTTAAATTTGGAAAGTTTTAATTTAATGTTCATTATTTATAAAGTTCTTACGGTTTAAAATGTTCATCTTTTACAGTTGCTTGCCATTTGAAATCCAGCGTTAAATTTCCCGATGATCCTGTGGTCCTCTGAATATAAGAAAAGCGATGTTTCATTTTTCCATTTTATAACAACTGAAGGGATTGAACGTGCGTCTTTTTCAATCCCTTTTTCTTCACTTCCGCACTAACACATATCTGTCACATCGTAAATAATCATTAACTAACTAATAATTTCCAAACTTGTCCTTTTTATATTAATGTGAAGAATTGAATTTACATTACGTCACCGATGCAATGGTCCTTTCACTGCGGTCCGATTCCATAGGGATTTCTTCTTATTTGCTAACAGTTTCTATTGTTTTTCTATCTGACCGATGTTTTTACATTTAAATGCCCAAGGCTGGTTTACATTTAACTAATTAACAATCATTTTCATTTCTGATTAATTAACCTGTTTTCCAAATCAAAAATATATTTAAAGATAAATTTAAAGATATAATTTTATCTCCAAATCTTTTTAAAATTTAGTTTTAAAATACTTTTTCTTTAATAAAGTTTTATTTTAATAATTTTTCATTATCTGTGCGATTTAACATATACGAGTTTAAGATGATATTTAATTTCAATTTTTAATTCTTAAAGAAAATTTTTAAATGCGAACTTTTTAATTTACTTTCATGTTTAATAAATAAAAAAAAAACAATGTAACGAACGTCTGTGCTCGTTACAATATATATAGTGAAAATACTTGTTATATTATATATGTTAAATATACACAGCTATTGTTCCAGGATATTTGACTAGCTTAATTTAAGGGCATTTCTATCTTCCCACTTGTTATATAAATGCAATAATATTTGCTTTATTGTACAGGCAGTTCAAAACTATATAGTTTTATCTTGCATATTTCATTTTCATATGAGGATTGTATTCTTAAGTCAGAAATTTTAGAAAAAAAAAAGTATATTTTTATTTGAATTTTTCAGTTAATTTGCTTGCATGCATGAACATTAACATTTACTTCTGCTATTGTTCTGAATTATTTTGGTAAATTGATTTTAGACTATCTTTTTAGATAAATGTGCGCATTTAATAATATGAAAATAGGTTAGTGTTAATATAGTGGAAATTTTAAATTAAATGAAAATATAAATTTCTATACAAATAATTATTATTAATTCAATATTAGTAAATCAGAAACTTTTAGCCCATGGAGACATATTTTGTTGTTTTAGCAATGATCTTTATGAAAATTCCAATCTAATTAGTTTTAACTTTATATTCCACTATTATATATATTTCCCTAATCCTTTGTGGAGTCTAATGTCAGTTACACACATAAAAACAAACTCCCATAATAAATTGACTAATGTGTGTATATACATATATATGTCAAAATGAAAATTTTCATAAGCCACAGATATAACTTACTTACTCAGGGTTCATCCAATTATGATTAATAGCACTAATATATTGTCATTTCATCTGGGTTACATTGACCACCAACTGGGGGCAATGAATATTATAAAAAATTATTGTAGAAGTGCTGTAAAAACAATGATGTATAATAAGATTGAAAATTTGACCAATAAAAAAACTTACAGAAAAATTTAAAATATAAAGGTGTGGGTGGAATAATAGAGAAAAAAATAGTAGCTATTCAGATTAGTGGGTTTTAAAAAATTATTTCAAATGGAAGGTAGTTTACATGTATCATATGTTATGTTTTTATAATCTAACCTCTTAAGAATGTCAATGGATTCTTTGATCTTGCATTTATGACCTGAATCCATAGCATGTGAGAGTGCCAATGATGTTTTAGCATGTTCATCTCAACTTAGCATTTATGTGACAATTTCTCATATCCAAATAAGATGTTACATCAACTCTATTTTTTAAACTCCACAGGCTTTAAAGGAGATTGGGTTTTTAGGCTTGGATAGAAAATTTTTGGGTATAGTTAATGCTGTTTTTATATTGCAATATAAAAATAATATATACTATTAACCAAAAAATTGCATTATAAAAATAGCATATACTTTTATTCTTTTATCATCTTAACTATTCATTAACTCTTATTCTATCATCATCTTAATCATTCATTATTCTCATACATCTTCACTCTTTTCATTCTTAGACTCATTTCATTCCACCATTTAATTACTATTTTTTTCCATCATTCATTTAGTCATCTACATCATAATTTACTTATCATTTCATTTATAAGTTTAATTTCATAATCATTCCAAAGATATAATTATTAGTTATTCATTGGTTTGCTGAACATCAAATAGCATTGTTCATATCTATATTAGTTAACAGTTCTGCCACCTGCTCTATGGTTCTAACATTAGTACACAATAGTGATTGTTCAATCCTGAGTGGTAAGTTTCTTTTTATTATTCTTATAATTTGACTTTCACTCAGGCAGTTCTTAATTTCATAACTTGATTAAGATGATGATAGAATAAGAGTTAATGAATAGTTAAGATGATAAAAGAATAAAAGTTAATGTATGATTAATGAATTATGATAATGAATTAATGTCAAATGAGAATGAATAACTAAAAGAACGATCAAGATGAAATTGAAGAACAATGTTAATGATGGAGACTGAAATCTTAAACTATAAACTAATATGGTATTAGTTGGTAAAAAGATAAGCTAAATAAAAATAGGGATTCCAAGCTTGACACAACCAGAATATTATCATGAAGTTAAAACAAACTATCCATTTTATGCCAAAGAAGTAATTTACATCTTAAAGCTTAGTTGACTTTCATAAACAGTGAAAGTAATATATTTCACGTCCAACTATAACAATTAACCAGATATAAAATTTATTACAAATTTAAATTCTACCTTGAAACTTAACAACTAATTCTTCTCAGGGGGTTCAAACACTCAAAATCATTATACACAATATATTTGGGACAGTAAGAAGAATTTTACCACTACACAAACATAATGCACATAACAGCTCTCAATATAAACTCAAATTAAGAACTATATTTAGCAGTTACACATAAACTTTATGAATTAAATAACTCTTATAACTTTAATATTGAAGAAATATGAATACCTTTTTAATACATAAATACAATGACTTACCAAATTCTTTTTCTCAAATAATTATAAACCATGTGATCAAGATCAGTGAATGATAGCTTTGCAGGTTCAACTAAACCCATTAAATCAATATTATATTTATCTTTTAATCTATTACTTAAATAATCTGTACTCTAAGTTACTAACATTTTGATTATTGTGTGATGATGCATTAGATGTACTAATAAATTATAAGACTTAACAAAACTATTGTGATAGAGCATAATATAGTTAATAGTACTATATAGGTCGATGATGATTTCAATTTATAATCTTCTGATAGGACGATAACAATAATAGTGTATATATGTGGTAATTAGCAATAAGATTACAGGCAACTAAATAAATTTTTAAATACAACAAACTTTATTTACAATATTTACAACTTTTTAATTTGCAGACATGGCATGAAATAAAACTAATATATTAAAAGAACTTATGGATGGGAAAATACCTAGTATCCCATTGACTATATACTCAGCAAATGATACAACCTGCTTATAAAATGATATTTAAAATACTATTTATTACTCTTTAGACTATTTTAAAGAATAAGATAAGGAAACCTATTTAAGCTGAACTAGCTCTTAAATTACAACTAACAGTATATTTAGAACTTTAGGATATGCACCAAGTTTAAATTTAGAATTCAAAAAAATTATAAAATATTGCATTCTTCTAAATCCCTTTCCTTTGTCAGAATATGGTAAGGGCAATTGTCATATTCTACACAATTAATAACTGATTCAAATTTGAAATGAATAGGTGACATTGTGTTCAAGTCTCAATCTGTTGTGAGACCCATGGATTTTATAAAATTTCATGTAGAGTTTGTGGAGCTTCTTATGCAGATATGAACATTGGAGAGGTGTAGATGTAGTTAAGCAGCCCTCATCATTAGAAGCATTCTCATTCAATGGGATTTGTCAATTACCAGGAACTTATGCAGATATATAAGATTTAGAGAAGTCATTGTGATCCTTAACTGGCTAGACTATAAAAAAAAATGAATGGTACATGTATACTACCCTTTGTTTGAAAGAATTTTTTAAAACATTAATATAAATTAGCTGATGACTTTTTCCTATTAGTCCACCCCCACCTTTATATTTTTAAAAATTTTCTGTACTTGTTTTCTATTGGTGGAATCTTCAATCTTGTTGTATATTAATGCTTATAACACTTGTACAATATTTATAATTCAGTTGATAGTTGGTGTTCCAAAACATTGGTACATGAATCATACATGGATAAATCTGAATATGCCATTTATATAATATATAATTCACATTTATTCTTTAGGAGACTCACATAAATATAATTATTCTTATTCAGACAAAAAAAGAAAAGGAAAAAAAAAATTAAAAGTGAGTTTGAAATGTCTACCAACCAATTTTAGAAATAGAAATTTGTCTACATATTCCATATGCTATCCTAAATTCTATTTATCTGACATTTTGTGATACTGTCTTTAACTTTTTCAGCAGCAAAATTTTCTTTTTTTAAAAAAAAAAATTTTTAATACTTTTTTTTATTCAAGTTTTCAGTTGTATCCTCAACTACTCCCCCCCAAGTACAGCGATAATCTTTATAATGGAATTTTATTGTTTTTTAAGAAACAAACTCAAAAATCATCATAAAATACTTTTAAGAAAATCTGCATTTTACAAACCCAATCAGTGAAGAGTCAGTATCATAGCAACCAGAAATTTGAAGAAGAATTGAGTTTTATTTCATAATTTTCAAAATTTTATGACATTCAGAAATGAAAATTACCAATTTCTTTAAATTATGGAAATGGAATAAAATTCATATTTCACTTCCATACAAAAAATGATGGAATAACATTCATATATATAATTATTGTAATTGATAAAGTTATATTATTTTGATGAAATAATCTATACTTTAATTTCCTAAATGCAGCAGGAACATATTAGAATCCATGTTGCACCTCAAAATTCTAGTCCAACTTTGTAACTAAAAACCTAAAATTATTTCTCCTCCATTGGTTAATATCACCATATAAAAAAGTTATCAGGATGTCTGATTATTATTTAGTGACACTTAGAATGAATTTATTCTCTTAATTTTACTACTTAGATAAAAATAGTTAAATAATATTTACTGATCAATGATTGAATAGCTAGCTCTATTAACTATGAGCTAATTACCTAAAACATCTGAAAATTCTCAGCTAACTAAAAAATAATAATTTCAAATTCAGCCTAAAAAAGATACTAATTGTAAATACTAACTACAATTCCATAAGAGTGTTATTTAAACTTTATAATGAAATAGAGTGGGAAGAAGTTTCTATTATAATGGCAAATAACCAGTATATCTTATATAGGGCAGTCAAATATAATGAAAATATAGAGATTGGATAAGTTAAACGTGAAATGCTAAATATAATAGAACAGTGTTTTGTACAGTATATCTAATAAAAAATAACTTGGCTGTGCAATGACATGCCAAATGTAATGGAATGAATGACAAGATGACTATTATTTGTGGAACACATATTAAAATATAAACGTTAATGGCTGCATAAAGGAATTTGTTATTAAATGAAAGAATACCCATTTAGTTCCCTTTTTGACATTGGTTCCCTTTTTGAGGTATCAAAGCAACTGAGCAGAGCAAATTTATTATTTACATTCTTATCATTGCAATTGTTATTACTATGTGATTATTCATTTGGTAAACAAATATATATAGACAGTTCATTAATATGCCTAATCTAGCATGGTGAGTTTATTGGTTTACTTCTGAACTTAAAACAAACAATACAATCTCAGTGCTGTATAATGTTTAACTAAAAAAAATCAAGTTTTCATGGAGGCAGGCTGGATAGAAGTTTGAATTATCTTTTTTTTTTTTTAGATATTTACAATCATGAGAAATAAAGCTCAAATTATGGTCTTTACTCTCAGGTATCTAAAAAGTTGTCACTCAAAGTAGTTATTGATTGCCCAAAAGTGAAGAATATTAAGAATCTATTGATTGCTGACTCAGGCCATCATTCAATGCTAATCTTTTATTTAGCTTCAGACAGCTGCAGATGACTTTCATGAAAACAAAGATTACACTTTTTGCAAGAAGTGTTTAATATTAAAGGAAGTTAGAAGAAAAAGTGAAAAGACAATTGATTTGAAAAGCAAACATGCACTTAAAATGTAAAACTATAAACATTGGAAGCACAAGTAAGATGAGATTCATTATAAATAAAAAGTGAAAGAATGACGTAGAGATTACGAGTATTTTAGATAGAGTGGCAAGATTAATTATTCAACTTAATGAAAGATGCTAAATACAAATAATTCATGTTTTTACCCCCAACAAGTTCTCATTGTGATGTAGATGTAGAAGATTTTTATATAGATGAATCTTTTAATTATATCAAATAACATTTGAAAATTATCATGAAGATATTGATGCTAGAATTGTAAAATTATTAATTTGATCATAATGATAAAAATAACTTATGAAATTTGCAATAAAAAATATTTACTACAGAGATTGAAATTATTATTTGGAAGAAGTATAAATAAACATTAAACAGGAAAATCTAATCTGTTCTGAATGCAGACTAATAAATTGCAATTATAATTTTCAAATTGCACCCAAAGAATTATTTAAATAATAAGTGTAATAATGCTTAGGGCTAAATGGGTTTACATATAAATTGTAATCTTTCCTTCTGGTTCTTCAACACCTCTACCCTAGCTTTTTTTTTTACCATCTACTTACTAGCTCAATAATAAACAATCAGGTATAACAATAATAAAGTATAAGACTTTTTTTTTTTTTTAAGTGTCATATCATCGGCCGGGACGCAAACCCGCAACCCGGGCAACTGCCTGCAAGTGCAAGGCAGTCGCGCTGACCCTCTCGACCACCAATGCAAGACAAGTATAAGACTTTTTAAGTCATTTATTCATGTTATACCAAAATTTATAGCATTACTATTATCTAAATTATAAATTTAAAATTTTGGAGCTATAATAAACATTTTTTATTCTATTCCTAACATGGATAACCAATCAAAAGATTACAATATATATGTATATTTTAAAATTCATTGAAAAAAATTGAATATCTAAATTTTTATAAAATAGTACAAAAACGAGTTAATAATAATATTAAAAAATATAATTGTGAATTGGCAAGGACAGCTGTAGAAGAGAATAAAAGTTTCAAAAAGTATAGAACATTTTGATGCTGAAGAAAAGTTGTTTCAGGATACAGAAAAAAGGATAGAACTTTTATTAAAAAAAAGGTATGGTATCATAAAATCTGTATAAACATATAGTAATAAAGAACAAGTAAACAAAGTAATTACTATAATTACTCATTTTCTGTGTTATTTAACATTTTAAATAAAGAGGTGAAACGTGCAATAAATTGATGAAGAGAAAACTTCAGGAAATGATTGAATTATTATTGATATTTTAAAAAAAGTAGATGAAATATTAAATTATTGGTATGGTTATTGAAACAGTAAGGATTGCTTTGCAGATCTTCATTTCAACTTTTCTCACCTATTTCCTACCTCATACCTTAGTTTGAACCCCAATCTATTGTAATGTGTCTGCAATGCGCTTATATACCGAAAATCCCGCCTAATTTTAAACCACAAGTACAATGCTCGTATTATATATATATATAAGTCATTCCCAAATAAATAAAAGATTATAGATTATGTATATGTTCACATAATTTTGATTTATTAAAAAGTAGGTTATATAAGTCATAATTGTGCACACACTATGATATGCATTTTAAACATATCAAAATTATAAATTGTTAAAGTTATTTTGTTTGAATCTATTTACAAATATATTACTGTCGTAATATATTTTGATTTAAAATAAAATTCATTTAGTAAATATTCGTTTAGTAAATAGATTCAAATATTGCAATTTAAAAAGTAAAATCATTTTCTTTAATTTAATAAAAGTTATTCCAAATATTTCTGTTAAAATAAATGAGGGACAATAGTTTAATTAGTTAATATTATATAAGTTTATCTAAAAACAGCAGATGTCCACTTAAGGTTTTCTTTAATTAATAAAAGTAATTTTTAATTAAATCTAGTTTGTAATTCGAATGTCAACAGGGAAAGTAACAAAAGAAATTAATTAATGTTGAATTCCTTTAGACATTTGGATGATTACAGCTGATAAGTCCGATATATTTTTGTAATGCTCCAGGGCAGTTCTATTGTTAAAGTCTACTATAAAAAGAAGGGTTTTCTTTTGTTCTCCAGTTTTTCTTCTAATGTTTCTAAGAGAAATCATTCTGAGTTCTATTCTAGTAATTTGTAAATCTTGACATGACAGAGTAGAGCGCGAGAAGGCTATTTCTTTCCGGAATGGTCATCTGCTGCCGTAGACCATCGGAAGTTATCACATGAACCCCGGAACTGCTGCTGCCAAAAATATGAACATTTCCAGATTTTGCTGTTAAATTATATAAAAACCTGCTGACCATCAATCTACCTAAATGCTTCTCCAGAGGTAACCCTAAATTAACCCAAGAGCTCTTGTGATAACTAACATGCTATAGCTATTTAAAATTGTTTTCCTTATATTTCACATAACTTCATTATGTATTTCTTTAATGTGTTAATATAATATAATCAACAGTTTTGCTCTATCCTTGGGTTAATATTTTCTATTTATATAGCTTTCCTTTATTTTATTATGATAATGTGTCAGAATTGTCTTTGACCGAGTGAACTATTCCCTTTATTGAAAGTAAGACACCGCTATTAAGGCATATTTTAAATTTATAATTTTCCAATTTTATTATCTTGCAAATCACTCGTTCGAGGGTGATTCTATTCTTTAATATATAATATAATCACATAGTTTAAAATCTACATGTTATTGATTTTAATCTAATATGAGAGTATGTGCGAGGTCAATGATTAAATGTGTCCCCTAATGCATGATTGCATGTATAAATCTATACTTACTTTTCAAACCTGCAAGCATGCATTTTCCTATTTTAATTACCGTGTTCTACTTTACTTATAAAGTTCATCATTGATGTCGAGAATGTGCGGACCCTTTTAAATGAATTTTGGGGAATTTGATTGGGCATTTCTCTTAATCCGAGTAAAACCCATTCAGTATGTTTTTATATACACTAGTCTCGTATTGCTGGTAAATGAATTGGTTGTCAAGACCACTTTGTTTTATTTTTCCAAGGATTCTTTACACGGCAAAGTCCGTTCTTTTCATATATTGCAAGTTTCCAGGCAGAGTGTGTTCCAAATGATACACCTGGGAATTAAACGCAATCGTCACACAGTCGCTAAGTTTCGGCTGTTCATAAAATACTTTCCTACGGGTTAGCGGCGAGATGCCCTCCGTAATTATTCCGGATCTTCAATATTGTTTTATTTTATATTTATTTTACAAAGCATCCGTGACTTAAATGTGTCACACCCTCCAACTTTAATAAATTCATTATCAGCAATACTGACCTCCCAATGCAACTCTATTATTATTATTCTCAAATAAATGCTTTGATTACATTCCCACTTTGTTGCTTAGTAAGCTTTAGTCCGTGCTATTCTCGAAATCAATAAATATTTTATAACACATTATCGTAATGCTATTAGCCCGAGGAATAGAATATATCACTTTGTTTTAAAACCTTTTTGTCATTTATTGAAATATAATGCCCACAATTATTTAATATGCGTTCCTGTCTCATATAAGCAGACAGTGGCATTATATATATATTTTATGAATAAATTTTGTGAAATTATTTAAAACTAAATTTGATCTCTTATTTTATTTGATTCCTATCACTGTCTCAGTCTATATATATATATTTTCTGCATTTCTTTTGTAAATCCATAGACATTAATTAGCCACCCAAACTTCTTTTAGTATAGAGTCTTTTGTTTCTCCCTGACCACCAGGCACCGGTCAAAGGTCATACTAGTAGTGGCATCAGATGCGTTGTCATGTAGATGGCGCTGTGAAATTTGGGCTTTAGATTCGAACTTAGTATATCTAGAAGGCAACCCCTCCTAGAATGTTCAGTTTCGTGTCTGGGGTTTGAATTCTGCAGTGTGTTAGCAAGATAGATGATTCTGACTGTTACATAGTAAATTTTTTTTTCCGGGTCCATGGCTTGCCCAAACGTGGAGCCTCGAAGATTTAAACACCCACATCCCTGTAGATCTTAATTATTTAAACACCCACATCCCTGTAGCTTAATTTTAGCATGTTGTTTCGTATTTAATCACTCAAATCCTTTATATTTTTGATATATATAAATTTTCAAACTCTATATTATCTATTTGTGTATATATTTCATGTTTTGTTTGACTCGGGCATTCAATTACTTATACTGTATAATCTAAACTTGTTTAAACTTCTATAGTGCGATACGAGCCATCTGTATTTATATGTATACATTGTTTCACTTAAATCATGCTATGTACGCATAGCGTAAATTACTTAAATATTCTCCCAAGTGAATATTGTGACAATCTATGAATATTTCAAATATTGTATTTTCTATCAAAATAAAGTTTTATTGGCTCAACACGCAAGATAGCATAATAATAATTTTGTATGGTAATGACCTAGATATAAGAGGCTATCGTATGGAATTCAGAAATGTAAAAATAAAATGTTGTGATCAATAAAAAAAATGTGAATGTTTTAACGAGTGCCCGTAGTTAAATGGAATAGTTATTAAAATTCATTTTGGGAAGCTAACAGTCTATGGATCTTTTTAACTGGTGACATGGCACCCAAGGGTAATTTCATTAAACGGAGTTACTTCTAAAATAAATTTTGTCACCAGGCTAAATTCTTTTGTATAATTTGTTTTTTTCCAATGTGTGTAAATTTTTCTTAGACCAAATAATGAGACGTGAATCAGATCAATAATTATGTAAATAAAAATATATATGGATGCTAATCTTAAATAAGAGGGAACAAAATAATTATACCCGGATCTAGCGAATGTTAACATATATAAATAAAAATTGCTTGAGTTTAAAAATATATATATATTAGCGAAATATTTTGACAGATAGAATTTAAAATATTTTTTTTATGTACAGGCAGTATAATATATGTATGTGGCAGCAGATTTAAACAGGAAATTTTTGCAGTAGCAAAAGGGTAGTAGTCGGGGTTTTTAGTGATAAATGTAAAAGCAGCAATTAGGCCAACAGAACCGAGAGGGAGATAGCCTATTAGCCATTAATAAAATTTGAAGTCAAACATAATAATCGCAGAGAATCAAACAAGGAAAATATAGTAATAGTATTTTTTTTAACCGTATTAGTTTTAGTAAGCTCGATGTAAAACCATTTTAAAAATTTTCTTATCAGTGCTATACATTGTTTTAAAAGTACACCTATTCGTTAAAAAAAAAATTTTTTTAGGATATATTAAATAGTTAGCAATAAAATAAAAGTCATCATCATCATCGATCACGATAATCATCCAAGGCCATGGAAAATACGGATACTAATGAGATCCAATTCCGGAACCTTATAGAGATGTGGAAGCAAAGTGAAGAAAGAGCAAAATGATGGGAAGAAGAGCAAATCCGCAGGAGAGCTGAGGAATGTAAAGAGTTGGCCAAACTCATCCATGAATTGGCACAAGTGAGAGAGGGACAGAAAGCCCTCCGACTTGCATTCGAAAAATGCTGCATGAAGAACGATAAAAGGGTCATTGAACCAAGAAAAGATGAAACAGAGCTGAACTCGGTAGGGTCATTAACAGATGAATCCCTGAACCAGAAATTAGAGTCCAATGATTCGGCAAATGAAAAAAATGATGTCCAGGACACAGGACATCAAACCCAGCTAACCAAGCTTCGTCACATAAAAATTTTTCATGAAGTCAAAAAATGTCCACAACTGTATTTAGATGAGATATTTCCAGCCAAGAATGTATGGGACTTACGGATTCAAACCCAGCTAACCAAGCTTCATCACATAAAAATTTTTCACAAAGTCAAAATGTCCACAATTGTATTTAGACGAGATATTTCCAGCCAAGAATGTACGAGACCTAGGGCCTCAAACCCAGCTAACCAAGCTTACCACCAATATCAAAGTATTTAAAAAAACCCAAGGAAAATATCCCACCTGATATAGCACAAATATCTCAACCGGATGAAATAAAGGAAATGGCCAAAGTTTTAACCACTCTGGATTTCAGTCCCTGGGCTAAAGAACCGCCAGACAAGGTAAAGAGGCCTGATAATCAGAGACTGCACTTATTAAAATATAAAGGCAGGTATTACCCACCAGACCCAGGATTATAGTAGTTTTTTTTTAAACAAAAAAATAAAATAAAAATGGACACGTCACAGGATAAATGAGCAAGGAGATAGGATATAACCAATATTAAACTTGTAAAACGTTAAATAAAATTTGTTGAAAGGGGAAAATAATAGACAAAATGTTCACTAGATGGTAGATTTATTAATATGATCTGGGTATATAATTCAGTTTTGTTTCTTCATTATATTTATATCCTGTACATTATGGGTTATCTTGTAAATTTTGTTTATGCAGGCTTCATAGATGGACACCTGTTGTAAGATCTTTTTTTTTGTTCCGTCACTAAGGGAATGTGAAACAGTAAGGTCTGCTTTGCAGATCTTCGTTTCACCTTTTCTCACCTATTTCCTACCTTATACCTTAGTTTGAACCCCAATCTATCATAGTGTGTCTGCAATACACTTATATACCGAAAATCCTGCCTAATTTTAAACCACGAGTACAATGCTCGTATTATATATATAAGTCATTCCCAAATAAATAAAAGATTATAGATTATGTATATGTTCACATAATTTTGATTTATTAAAAAGTAGGTTATATAAGTCGTAATTGCGCACACACTATGATATGCATTTTAAACATATCAAAATTATAAATTGTTAAAGTTGTTTTGTTTGAATCTATTTACAAATATATTACGACAGTAATATATTTTGAATTTAAAATAAAATTCATTTAGTAAATATTCGTTTAGTAAATGATTCAAATATTGCAATTTAAAAAGTAAAATCATTTTTTTAATTTAATAAAAGTTATTCCAAATATTTCCGTTAAAATAAATGAGGGACAATAGTTTAATTAGTTAATATTATATAAGTTTATCTAAAAACAGCAGATGTCCACTTAAGGTTTTCTTTAATTAATAAAAGTAATTTTTAATTAAATCTAGTTTGTAATTCAAATGTCAACAGGGAAAGTAACAAAAGAAATTAATTAATGTTGAATTCCTTTAGATATTCGGATGATTACAGCTGATAATCCGATATATTTTTGTAATGCTCCAGGGCAGTTCTATTGTTAAAGTCTACTATAAAAAGAAGGGTTTTCTTTTGTTCTCCAGTGTTTTTCTTCTAATGTTTCTAAGAGAAATCATTCTGAGTTCTATTCTAGTAATTTGTAAATCTTGACATGACAGAGTAGAGCGCGAGAAGGCTATTTCTTTCCGGAATGGTCATCTGCTGCTGTAGACCATCGGAAGTTATCACCCAAACCCCGGAACTGCTGCTTCCAAAAATATGAACATTTCCAGATTTTGCTGTTAAATTATATAAAAACCTGCCGACCATCAATCTACCTAAATGCTTCTCCAGAGGTAACCCTAAATTAACCCAAGAGATTTTGTGATAACTAACATGCTATAGCCATTTAAAATTGTGAGCTATTTAAAATTGTTTTCCTTATATTTCACATAACTTCATTATGTATTTCTTTAATGTGTTAATATAATATAATCAACTGTTTTACTCTATCCTTGGGTTAATATTTTCTATTTATAAAGCTTTCTTTTATTTTATTATGATAATGTGTCAGAATCGTCTTTGACCGAGTGAATTATTCCCTTTGTTGAAAATAAGACGCCGCTATTAAGGCATATTTTAAATTTATAATTTTCCAATTTTAGTATCTTGCAAATCATAGATTGAGGTGTTTCTATTCTTTAATATATAATGTAATCACATAGTTAAAATCTACATATATATTGATTTTAATCTAATGTAAGAGTATGAGTGGAGGTCAATGATTAAATGCGCATATACTCCCCTAATGCATGAGAGTTACGTATATAAATCTATACCTACTTTTGCAAACCCACAAGCATGCATTTTCCTATTTTAGTTACGTGTTCTACTTTACGTTATAAAGTTCATCAGTGATGTCGAGAATGTGCAGACCCTTTTAAATGAATTTTGCAGAATTTGATTGGGCATTTCTCTTAATCCGAGTAAAACCCATTCAACCTGTTTTTATATACACTAGTCTCATATTACTGGTAAATGAATTGGTTATTGGAGACCTAATTTGTTTTAATATTCAAGGATTCTTTACGTGGCAAGGTGTGGTGATCATTCTTTTCCGCTTATATTGCAAGTTTCAGGCAGTGTGTTCCAAACCAACACACCTGGGGAATTGAACACTCAGTTTAGGCTGTTGCATAAAATACTTTTCTACAGGTTAGTGGCGAGATGCCCTCCGTAATTGTTGAATATCTTCCAATATTGTTTTATTTTATATTTATTTTACAAAGCATCCGTGACTTAAGCGTGTCACACAGTCAACTTTAATAAATTTATTATCAGCAATACTTCGACACCATATCAATACAACTCTATTATTATTCTCAAATAAATGCTTTGATTCCATTCACTTTGTTGCTTAGTAAGCTTTTGTCAAATTGCTATTCTAAAGTCAATACGTATTTTATAACACTTAATTTCAAATATTTTCTTAAACTTGTATAATTGCTCAAAAGCACCCTACTTTCTATTTCTATCTGCGTCAAGCACATTATGGTAATGATATAACATAGCCCGAGGAATAGAATATATAACTTTGTTTTAAAACCTTTTTGTCATTTATTGGAAATATAATACAATTATTTAATCGCGTCCCTGTCTCATATAAGCAGACAGGTGAATTTTCTATATATATATGTGCTGTGAATGAATTTTGTGAAATTAACTTTGAAGCTAAATTTGATCTCTTATTTTTATTTGATTCCTATCACTGTCTCGGTCTATATATATATTTTCTGCATTTCTTTTGTAAATCCATAGATGTTAATTAGCCACCCAAACTTCTTTTAGTATAGAGTCTTAGTAGTGGTATCAGATGCGTTGTCATGTAGATGGCGCTGTGAAATTTGGGCTTTAGATTCGAACTTAGTATATCTAGAAGGCAACCCCTCCTAGAATGTTCAGTTTCGTGTCTGGGGTTTGAATTCTGCAGTGTGTTA
>JAQFVV010008908.1:0-20500 GCA_028023455.1 Epiperipatus broadwayi | reverse complement strand
CACAAGCTATTTACACAGAGAAAAAATTCTCCATACAGTAGTGATACTCAGTGCAAGCCAAAGTAATCAATGGATACTTGAAGTTTTGTGCATAAAATCCTTATCTAGTGCCTACATTATCCAATATCCCCAGACCAGTTTCTGGTTTGTGGCTTTCATCAATGAGGAGGCTTGGATTACTGCAGCACTCTCAAATCCAAGGATCCTCATTGATGAAAGCCACAAGCCAGAAACTGGTCTGGGGAGATTGAATGAGTAAGCACTAGATAGGGATTTTATGCACAAACCTTCCTGCATCCATTGATTACTCTGGCTTACACTGAGGGGCACTACTGTATGGAGTTTTATCTCTGTGTAAATATTCTAGTTTTACAAATCTTATATATTCTATTATACCACTTCCCATGTTAATTCCTCTGTAGTGCAAACTTTTATCTATTACTTCTTTTAAATAAACATTAAAAAGCACAGGTAACATACAACATTCTTATCTAACTCCTCTTTCTATGCTCACTTCTTCAGTCTCATTATTTTTCAGTGTAATTTTTATTTTTTGTCCAATATATGCATTCCAAATCAATCTTCTTAGTTTCCCAAATATTTTATTATTTTTCAAGATGGTCACTATTTCAGACTTCTCAGCATAATATATTGTTTCCATAAAGTATTTCTGTATTCATTTTCTTTGTAGATATATAATTTTTCTAAAATACAATGATATTTAATACATGTTTAAAAAGAGATTAAAATTTAAATTACTGAACAAGTTTTTTTGACTATTTAACTTTTATTCTTCTTATACTATCAGTTCATTTCTTCCACATTTTCTATTTTGGAAAATCTTCCTCTCTTAGAGGTGATATGTTGGACTATTTTCATCATCTATGAGTGAATGTTGAATGTATAGAAAATTTTGAACTTTATTTAAACATTCCAAATACAAACAATTTGTTAGTAATAACACACAAATAGACAACGCAGGTTAGTAATTACCCATTTCGAATAGTATTATTATCCACTCTTCTTCAGGTGTTTCAGGCCTATATGGACAGTGACAATATTCACTTAGAAGTTGAACTTGCATCTTTAGATTCTTGAATACCAAATTTAAGGCAAATGCTCTACCAACTGAGCTATTCCATCAGCTCAGTTGGTAGAGCGTTTGCCTTAAATTTGATATTCAACAATCTAAAGGTGTTAGTTCAACTTCTAAGTGAATATTGTCACAATTCATATAGGCCAGTAACAGGTGAAGAAAAATGGAGAATACTACTACTCAAAACATTGTATAATTACTAACCTGCATTGTAGTTTTTGGAAAGTTTAAAATTTTCTATACATTCAACATTCGCTCATAGATGATGAAAATAGTCTAACATATCACATCTAATAATATACCATCATCACAAACCTTCACATGTTCCTCTCTTGTTATATAAATTTATTTTCATTTATTTAAAGTGTAGTAATTAAGAGGAATTTGAACTCAGACTTTCAAGCTCCCTTCACTCATTCACTCTATTCAATAGAAGTGATACACATGACCATATACACGTGAAAAAGATAATTAATTTCCAATATACATATTTTGTGCTGAATCAGCACTCACCAGTTGGTCCGGATCATCATCTCCCACATACATATATATATATGTCCACAGACGGCGTCCTACCAAGACTGCCAATCAAGCGTATGTTTTGTTTACATAAACGTCAGAGTAGTTATTTATTCACTATCTCTAACTATAATTCCACTTTCAGATCATGATTTCAAGCTATTTGCTATCGTCAGTGAAAGACAGGAATAAAGAAACTAGATCTGAATACAAACTCTGAGCGTCTATGAAACAATTTCTATTCAGCTTGCAAGCGTGAATTTTTTAGACACGTAATGTCTTCAAACTCAGCATAGCAAACCAGATAGCTACATGGGTCTGATCTCAGTTCAGCATCACCACATAGTAGAAGCCTCTGCAATCTATATCATTGCAAGAAAGACCTCAAAGGTACATTTATGATAAACAAAAATGCAAGTTAAAAAACTTGCTAACGCTTGTATTTATGTCCACAGATGGCGTCCTACCAAGACTGCCAATCAAGCGTATGTTTTGTTTACATAAACGTCAGAGTAGTTAGTATTCACTATCTCTAACTATAATTCCACTTTCAGATCATGATTTCAAGCTATTTGCTATCGTCAGTGAAAGACAGGAATAAAGAAACTAGATCTGAATACAAACTCTGAGCGTCTATGAAACAATTTCTATTCAGCTTGCAAGCGTGAATTTTTTAGACACGTAATGTCTTCAAACTCAGCATAGCAAACCAGATAGCTACATGGGTCTGATCTCAGTTCAGCATCACCACATAGTAGAAGCCTCTGCAATCTATATCATTGCAAGAAAGACCTCAAAGGTACATTTATGATAAACAAAAATGCAAGTTAAAAAACTTGCTAACGCTTGTATTTATGTCCACAGATGGCGTCCTACCAAGACTGCCAATCAAGCGTATGTTTTGTTTACATAAACGTCAGAGTAGTTAGTATTCACTATCTCTAACTATAATTCCACTTCTCAGATCATGATTTCAAGCTATTTGCTATCGTCAGTGAAAGACAGGAATTGTTTCTTTATTCCTGTCTTTCACTGACGATAGCAAATAGCTTGAAATCATGATCTGAAAGTGGAATTATAGTTAGAGATAGTGAATACTAACTACTCTGACGTTTATGTAAACAAAACATACGCTTGATTGGCAGTCTTGGTAGGACGCCATCTGTGGACATAAATACAAGCGTTAGCAAGTTTTTTAACTTGCATTTTTGTTTATCATAAATGTACCTTTGAGGTCTTTCTTGCAATGATATAGATTGCAGAGGCTTCTACTATGTGGTGATGCTGAACTGAGATCAGACCCATGTAGCTATCTGGTTTGCTATGCTGAGTTTGAAGACATTACGTGTCTAAAAAATTCACGCTTGCAAGCTGAATAGAAATTGTTTCATAGACGCTCAGAGTTTGTATTCAGATCTAGTTTCTTTATTCCTGTCTTTCACTGACGATAGCAAATAGCTTGAAATCATGATCTGAAAGTGGAATTATAGTTAGAGATAGTGAATACTAACTACTCTGACGTTTATGTAAACAAAACATACGCTTGATTGGCAGTCTTGGTAGGACGCCATCTGTGGACATAAATACAAGCGTTAGCAAGTTTTTTAACTTGCATTTTTGTTTATCATAAATGTACCTTTGAGGTCTTTCTTGCAATGATATAGATTGCAGAGGCTTCTACTATGTGGTGATGCTGAACTGAGATCAGACCCATGTAGCTATCTGGTTTGCTATGCTGAGTTTGAAGACATTACGTGTCTAAAAAATTCACGCTTGCAAGCTGAATAGAAATTGTTTCATAGACGCTCAGAGTTTGTATTCAGATCTAGTTTCTTTATTCCTGTCTTTCACTGACGATAGCAAATAGCTTGAAATCATGATCTGAAAGTGGAATTATAGTTAGAGATAGTGAATACTAACTACTCTGACGTTTATGTAAACAAAACATACGCTTGATTGGCAGTCTTGGTAGGACGCCATCTGTGGACATAAATACAAGCGTTAGCAAGTTTTTTAACTTGCATTTTTGTTTATCATAAATGTACCTTTGAGGTCTTTCTTGCAATGATATAGATTGCAGAGGCTTCTACTATGTGGTGATGCTGAACTGAGATCAGACCCATGTAGCTATCTGGTTTGCTATGCTGAGTTTGAAGACATTACGTGTCTAAAAAATTCACGCTTGCAAGCTGAATAGAAATTGTTTCATAGACGCTCAGAGTTTGTATTCAGATCTAGTTTCTTTATTCCTGTCTTTCACTGACGATAGCAAATAGCTTGAAATCATGATCTGAAAGTGGAATTATAGTTAGAGATAGTGAATACTAACTACTCTGACGTTTATGTAAACAAAACATACGCTTGATTGGCAGTCTTGGTAGGACGCCATCTGTGGACATAAATACAAGCGTTAGCAAGTTTTTTAACTTGCATTTTTGTTTATCATAAATGTACCTTTGAGGTCTTTCTTGCAATGATATAGATTGCAGAGGCTTCTACTATGTGGTGATGCTGAACTGAGATCAGACCCATGTAGCTATCTGGTTTGCTATGCTGAGTTTGAAGACATTACGTGTCTAAAAAATTCACGCTTGCAAGCTGAATAGAAATTGTTTCATAGACGCTCAGAGTTTGTATTCAGATCTAGTTTCTTTATTCCTGTCTTTCACTGACGATAGCAAATAGCTTGAAATCATGATCTGAAAGTGGAATTATAGTTAGAGATAGTGAATACTAACTACTCTGACGTTTATGTAAACAAAACATACGCTTGATTGGCAGTCTTGGTAGGACGCCATCTGTGGACATAAATACAAGCGTTAGCAAGTTTTTTAACTTGCATTTTTGTTTATCATAAATGTACCTTTGAGGTCTTTCTTGCAATGATATAGATTGCAGAGGCTTCTACTATGTGGTGATGCTGAACTGAGATCAGACCCATGTAGCTATCTGGTTTGCTATGCTGAGTTTGAAGACATTACGTGTCTAAAAAATTCACGCTTGCAAGCTGAATAGAAATTGTTTCATAGACGCTCAGAGTTTGTATTCAGATCTAGTTTCTTTATTCCTGTCTTTCACTGACGATAGCAAATAGCTTGAAATCATGATCTGAAAGTGGAATTATAGTTAGAGATAGTGAATACTAACTACTCTGACGTTTATGTAAACAAAACATACGCTTGATTGGCAGTCTTGGTAGGACGCCATCTGTGGACATAAATACAAGCGTTAGCAAGTTTTTTAACTTGCATTTTTGTTTATCATAAATGTACCTTTGAGGTCTTTCTTGCAATGATATAGATTGCAGAGGCTTCTACTATGTGGTGATGCTGAACTGAGATCAGACCCATGTAGCTATCTGGTTTGCTATGCTGAGTTTGAAGACATTACGTGTCTAAAAAATTCACGCTTGCAAGCTGAATAGAAATTGTTTCATAGACGCTCAGAGTTTGTATTCAGATCTAGTTTCTTTATTCCTGTCTTTCACTGACGATAGCAAATAGCTTGAAATCATGATCTGAAAGTGGAATTATAGTTAGAGATAGTGAATACTAACTACTCTGACGTTTATGTAAACAAAACATACGCTTGATTGGCAGTCTTGGTAGGACGCCATCTGTGGACATAAATACAAGCGTTAGCAAGTTAAAAAACTTGCTAACGATTGTTTATCATAAATGTACCTTTGAGGTCTTTCTTGCAATGATATAGATTGCAGAGGCTTCTACTATGTGGTGATGCTGAACTGAGATCAGACCCATGTAGCTATCTGGTTTGCTATGCTGAGTTTGAAGACATTACGTGTCTAAAAAATTCACGCTTGCAAGCTGAATAGAAATTGTTTCATAGACGCTCAGAGTTTGTATTCAGATCTAGTTTCTTTATTCCTGTCTTTCACTGACGATAGCAAATAGCTTGAAATCATGATCTGAAAGTGGAATTATAGTTAGAGATAGTGAATACTAACTACTCTGACGTTTATGTAAACAAAACATACGCTTGATTGGCAGTCTTGGTAGGACGCCATCTGTGGACATAAATACAAGCGTTAGCAAGTTTTTTAACTTGCATTTTTGTTTATCATAAATGTACCTTTGAGGTCTTTCTTGCAATGATATAGATTGCAGAGGCTTCTACTATGTGGTGATGCTGAACTGAGATCAGACCCATGTAGCTATCTGGTTTGCTATGCTGAGTTTGAAGACATTACGTGTCTAAAAAATTCACGCTTGCAAGCTGAATAGAAATTGTTTCATAGACGCTCAGAGTTTGTATTCAGATCTAGTTTCTTTATTCCTGTCTTTCACTGACGATAGCAAATAGCTTGAAATCATGATCTGAAAGTGGAATTATAGTTAGAGATAGTGAATACTAACTACTCTGACGTTTATGTAAACAAAACATACGCTTGATTGGCAGTCTTGGTAGGACGCCATCTGTGGACATAAATACAAGCGTTAGCAAGTTTTTTAACTTGCATTTTTGTTTATCATATATATATATATTGGAGAATATTGAAGCTTGTCCATTAAAGTTTGTAGATTTTCTATCTTAATATAAAACCGAGCATATAATCAGTGCTTGGTTTTATATTAAGATAGCAAATCTACAAACTTTAATGGACAGGCTTCAATATTCTCCACTCTCCAACACTTCAGCCATCCATATCATTGAAAATCTGATGAAATCCTGAAAGCCTTTACACTTATGTAATTTATTGAAAATGAAATGCAAATCACTAATTTGTTAGAAATCACTTTTATTAAAACTTATTTAATTGTCTCATTTAACAAAGTTTTCAATGCAGTAAATACTAGCCTATGATTGTAGTAGATGCTAAAGATAGCAAAAAATTATTTTAAGAAATTCTATGAAGCAAATGAGACTATAGAATTTAAATATATCAAAGTTAGAAAATTAAATGTAAATAAGTTTTGCGATAATAATTTTCACTTTTTTTGAATTAGAATAACATTATGGCAAGAGGGTGTAAAATATGTGTTTGATGCATATAGCCCAAAAATGCCAATGCATGAATCTTTTGCTCTTATGTTAACTAGTCTATTTGCACTAAACCATACAGGTAGTTTCTATTATGTCTATGTAATTTACATCTGCAATAATTTTCCTATACTCACACCTTAGCCACTGCATCAATGTGACTAATACTTTCTTCTGGATTATAAATGAATGCACAGTCATATAAAGTTAGTATATTCACCCCCTTGATCATCCATTGACTCAAGTGACCTGGCATTGATTCAGGTTTGCTAAAATTCTTAATAGATATCTATGATATACATAAATTTTAAAAATGCACCTGTACAAATTTTGGTGAAATTTTTTACCTGCATGTGTAATAGCCATGGCTTTTTTATCTATCTGCCTATAAGTTCTCTTTAGACACTGATGACATCATGGGCACTTAAGTAATTGGTCAGCCATTTCCATTGAGGTAAGATAATAATAGAAACTGTATTCAGAAGCATCAATGGTGACAGCAATCTCTTGGTTATTTCTGCAATGCATGAGCAATTGATTAAAATTAAATTTCATTATAATAAAAACTCTCGACTGTGCAACACCCATTTTAACTCTCGACTGTGCAACACCCATTTTAATTGCTGTTTTTTCATAAGCAAATCATGCAATGGAGTTACTGAATATACTCTCCCTTTGGAAAAGCTGCCATAAAGCTTACATGCTAAGAAAGCTTATAATTCCTTTACATTTTTAGGTTTACATGCATTTCTAACAACACTAATCTCTTCTAGATTCATATACTTTCCTTTACTGATAATAAAACACTAACCAAAAACTTAAATCTCAGTAGTTCTCCAAATATATTTTTAATGCATTTAGACAAACTCCAAATATCTTTAAATCTGCACAAACGTTGTTTATACATGCCCCTAACTGGTCTCTCTTTGCTGTAATCCATATCTCATACAAATATGGGTTCATTTCTGCTAACTCATCCATTTTCATCAGAAACAAACTCAGGACAATCATTATACCATATGGAAGTTTATTACTTTTAAACAAATCTATATGCTTATTTATATTCAGAAGCTCAGCTAACCTCAAGGATATAGGGAATCTGATGAAAGACAGATTATAACTCCAGCTTAGCAAATAATGATATTTTTTGTAGTGAAGCTATAACTTTTTGGACATTTGGTATAGAATAATATATATTTATTTATTATTAAATAGAAAAAGGATTTTATTTTTATCATATGCAACTTCAATATTTATAATAGTCAAACGATGTAGTTTTTTTTGACTATAGAGAGATTTCTCAAACCTCAACACAAGATAGTGACTTTATAAAGATAAGAATGGCCATCTTATCTTTAACCTAAATTCCTATATATATTGACTAATCTAAAGTATCTTGATTTGAGAGTATGAAGCTGTTACTCTCTTCACTTTTGAAGTCCCCCTATGTTCTTTACAAATTAACTTACATGAAATCTTGTGATTTACGAGTTAATATTACAATTTTTTATAATGGAAATATAGAAACTGTTGTAAATTTCTGATTATTTATTAATCACATAAGAAGTATGTAAAAGCTTTACACTCTCGAATCAAGATCCTTCATATTGGCTTATATAAATGGGAATTTAGATTAAAGATGGTCATTGTTATCTTTATAAAGTCACTTGCTATCTTGTGTTGAGGTTTGAGAAGTCCTCTATACTCAAAAAAACTATATTGTTTAACTATTATAAACATTGAAGATGCATATGATAAAGGTTAAAGTCTTTTTCTATTTAATTACATACTTCCTATACACTTAATAAATAATCAGAATGTTACATATTTATTTATTGTAACTCAACTTCCACATAAACTGATTATTCCACCGGGTTTTAATATGATTATTACTGGAATTGCCCAAGTTGACTCACCCACAAGTGAAATTATATCTTCATCCACTAAATCTTTAAGCATTTCTTTCATCTTAGGGTCGAAAATAAAAGGAGAAATTCTAAATTTACAGATGATAGGATCAGCTTTCTTTATTAGCTCAATATCTATTGGGTACACATTTACTTTTATAGGATAGACTTAAACAATTCCACAAACCTCAAATTCTAGTTTTCCTTGTTTAGCTATTTTTATTTTTATACCAATAATTTCAATCAATTTGTACCTATTATTGAGCTTATGTCTTTTGTGTCAATGTATCTACTCTCACTTGTCCATTTACTCTTTGTAATACAATTATAATCTCAACTATGTTTATGAATTTCCATTCATGTCACTTGTTATTAAGTTTGACTTAGCCATTAAAACAACTTTCTTACGTTGCTTTGTAATTTTTAATCAATCTTTTCCTGATGAAAATGATCTACTTTCCCTATTGTCAATTTACATCACATTTTTTTTTCAAAACAAGTTGCCATGAATATGGGACTATAAACTGTCCCGAAAGTGCTTGGTGATAACTTTGATAATTTTATGTACATTGAATAGCTTCATTATCTGTGCGCCGAGCACACATATATATTAATTGATTTCAAATGCTAATGAAGTAAAGCCTTAACTATTTCAAGTGAGATTTTATCAATTTCTTTGAAGTTTGTCTTTTTGACATTTGTGTTTTTATTAACCATTACCTTCCCCAGATTGACTGTAGAGTGGGAAATAGCATTTATTTTTTGCTTTGATTTTTAATACAAACTCAGAATAAATGACCTATAATATCAGACGTATTACAGCAATCCTTATATTTACACTCATTTTTAAGTGTCCAATTCTACCAAGACAATAACATGTTCCAGTGCTAGTAGGTTATACTATTGTTTTATTTTGTTTTGTTTTTTTCTGAGTCCAGCTTATTTACAATCATCAGGGATGGGGGTTAGAATAGAAACTCCATAATATTTTTGAACTCTTATACTTGTTCTATTATAGCATCTGATGCAAATCATTTTTTAATAGCCTTTAAGTAGGTTAATTCAGTTTCACTCAATATTTGCTTAGTAGCCTTACTATTAATCATCCACTACAATAATTTAGCATATCCTCTAACCCAGTACCAAAATTACACTCATTGGCAAGAATTCATAGTTCAGTATTAAAATTCTATATGTCTTAATTTACTGCCTGGTGTTTATTCCTGAATCACAGACATGCCAAATGCCTAGGTGTTGTTGGCTTGAAGTACTTATTTAACTTTTTTACTAATTCATTATAAAGCACACCTTCAAAGATTTTAGCATCATAATGTTGGTTAACCACTTGTAACATTTCTTTACCTACTATCTGTGTCAATATCATCATCCTCATACTTTTCATCTACATGTTACTACATTATTAGCATATATTTTTCCATGTGTATGACATATATTCACCATCACTCTGGATCATTTACATTAAAATCAACATTGAAGTTATTTTGCAATATCATTATTAGTTCTGACCATCCCACATCCTAAAGCTAATCTGATTGCTAAACACCAAGTTTTCACTGCTTCTGTTGTTTAACTCCACTCTTAGTTTAACAGTGAACAGTCTAATGCACCAACTACAACATCCATGGATACATAGGTTCATGTAATGGTCATACATAGAGAAAGTCATCATATTAATAGTTTAACTTTTCAAGAATGAAAACAGCCATGAGTTCATTAGCCACCAGCTAAATAAGCATAAAAGTCAAAAAAGAGGCATAATAAGAGAAACTATTTTTAATATTTTACACACAGAACAGAATATATTAATGGGCATGGACAATTCTAGCACACAAAAAATAAGTCTTGGTACATATTAGTATTTAATATATTTATTGGCTTTTTACCATAGAGTTTAAGATCAAGAAACACCATTTTCTTTCTTCTCAGTTAACTGATATCTCTTAACTGAAATATCAGTTGAATTTTCTTGAAGGCAGAATGAATGTATGTGTAAATAATTTTTTTCCCTAATATATTTACAATTATGACAGAAACACATGGGTGAAAGAACAAACAAGTGTTACTGACATCATTGAAAGAATTAAGAGACTGCTGGACATATTGCTAGAAAAGATGATGGACAGTTGAAATCTAGTCGATTCCAAGAGATTGTAAAAGACCTAGAAAGAGATCACGTATGAGATGGTTGATGTGGAGGAAAGATGCTAGAGATATGAGAATGTGGATTGAACGTGGAGAGACCTTCATTCTGCAGTGGATCAGTAAAGATTGGTAATGATGGTGGCATAGTATTTTTACACGCATTATTTAAACGAATTACTTTATTGAAAGTTTGCAAAATAATTAAAAAATCTGGGTGACCTGTACATATCCTAGATCTATTAAATTCTAAGCTCCGTAAGTTCCGTAATCGCTAGGCTTTTTATAATTTGGTAATGCACACAACACTGAGTTAGAGAAGCAAATTATTTTTATTTGATTTACGAATTCTCAGACAACTCATAATTTATTTTTGCTTATCGATGTTCTTCGATTGCTACTATTAATTTTCTTAACTAAATTTTTAATTTAATATCTTTATTTATAGTTGTCTTTAATTAGTCTGTTACATTTATTTAATGACTGTATACATATTTAATTACAAATATTTTTCGATAAGAAATATATACTCAAATTAATTGTAGATATAATTTATATAATTTTTCCAATTTATAAACACGTATTATAAACACCAATATAACACCTAATGTCTAAAAACAATTAAAAAGTAATATATTTAGGACATCATAATAAGCTTATTAAATAATCTCCATGTGGTAATATTATAAAAAGTAATTTTTAAAAAACTTTTAAATTACTAGAAATGTGAAACCGAAATATCCATATAAAACAGATATACTGCAAGTATTTTTTTTAAAAAAAATCTCATATTAAAAAACTGTTATTCGAAATATTATAAATCTCATTTAATGATTCTAAAGCTTTGTTAGTGTCTACTAAGCAGAAATATAACTACTGAAGCATAAATAAAATGATAATAATGTCATGTCAAGAAAGAATTATCCTGGCAATTTATTCAATTAATAAAACCACTTATGTTTAACGATAAATCCATTAAACAACTTGATAAATGCTTGCGTGAGTAAAATATAATTTCCATAGTTTTAGTTAATCACACACAAAAAATTTACAAATAGCAGCGAGTATATCGAATAGCGATAATGACTAACAGTTGGTTGATTAAAAAATTTAGTTTTTTAAATAAATAATTAATAAATTTAATTAAGTCTTTCTTAGAGTAAATAAAAACGTGTTTTGGTATTAATAACAATGAAGGTTTTTTTTTAAAAAATAATAATTATTTATATATATATAAAGTTTAAAAGGCAACATTTGAAGTTTAGTGAATCTTTAAAATATCAGTGTTATTGAAGGAAAAGTTGCCCATGAATAATGATATTTATTACATAGCAGCGACCTCTTTTATTCCAATTTAAAACTAAATGTAATAACCCCTGTGTGATCAAGTGAAGCTAGATGTAAAACAAACTGATTAGCTGCGAAATGCAACAGCAGTGTAGAAAATTTATTACATGTTCATAAATATAAGGGGTGGAAAAATAAACAATTTGATTAGACAAAAAATAGACATATGGAAAATGAATATGAATAGGTTAAAGTTGTACAATAATAAAATTTGAAATGAATACTGATGATAAACAATTGTGTACTTAGCTCCAACATTATTTCCAGTCTTTGTAACAGTTGCTTTTTATTAGGTATCAAGATGCAATAAAGGTTTGATGATGGAATTCAATTGATTAAAAGCAAAAACAAGAACTTCATCTTTTTAGATTTTGGATCTATAGGATGCCGATGATGCTATTTTTACCCATTCAGATGATGATTTACAGAACATATTTAAGAATTTTGAATGCAACATGATTTTGGTTCAATAATTAGTGTTTAAAAAACTTAAGTTCTTTATCAGCCAGTGATGGAAGAAAAATCTTCAGCAACGTTTAGTCTGGATGCTTATCAACATGAAAATATACACTAAGTTGAATACTTTGATAGTTCTACAAGTAGAGAGATGGACATAGATATTATGTGCAATTCATATATCAATGTACTGCTATTGGTTTTAAATTTAAAAGATATAGTATTTCATTATAGTGAAATAACTTACTGCAACTAAATTAGCTATATATACGGAACTATTTTATCTAATTTATTGTATGGATGTGAAACTTGGACACACCCTATTGATACAACATTAAAATAAATTTTGATTGTCCATAAAGTTTTAAAAATACAATGGCAAGATCATAAAATCGATCTGTATGTTCATTAATTTGCTGGACGGAATCCTTTTTTTTATGTGTCAAAACATCGGCTGGGGAGCGAACCCAAGACAACTGCTTATAAGGCAGCTGCACTGACCATTCAACCACCAACGATTAGACATGTAAAACAAATAAATAATGAAAGACTTCCTAAAAGGGGATTTTATGGTTAACTTAGATTAATTTTTGTGGGAATGGTAGAACCCATTCATATTATAAGAATTATCCCAAAATTCTAAAGAATGCAATATTGATTGTTTTCACTGGAAAGATATGGCTGAGCATAGAATACATTGGAGAGTTATAATTAGACATAGTGTTGATTTATTTTAGAAAATAAGTTTTCTATTGATAAAATTAAAAGACAAATTCTGCAAAATATCAAACAAACAGAAAAATGGGCTAGCATGTTCTATATGTGAACATATTTGTATTTCACAGATTGGTCATATGACCAATGCAAAATTCATTTCTACAGCCATTTTTTTCTCTTTGGAGTTGGAATCGCCATAGTCATTTACAAGTAGATAGTTTATATTTTTATCTATATCCATTTTTTGTCATATAGTATGTATTATGTGTGTTAATAAAATTTATATAATTAATAAATAAATTGATAAAAATAGATTGATAATGTTAAATAGTGAATAATCAAGACCTATTTGAAAAAGTTTTATTAAAAAATAGACTCTTGTATGTTAATGTCAAGGAAATAATATGCGCTATTGTGAAAGTATGTTGCAGCTAAGAATTTAGATTTTGTAAATCATAGTGAGTTCCTAATTGCACGTAGAAAATATTTTAAATAATTTTCTTAAACCCAGATAAGAAAATAAGACCTGGAGATGAAATAAGAAAATATTTACTGGCTCCATATCAATTGGGCATGTTAACAAAATTACAAATAAAGTGCAAAAATTCCTTGTCAAGCATTGTTAGCCAAGAGATCAGAGCAGCCGCCTTGCAAGCAAGCAGTTGGTTGCAGATGGTTGTTGTGGGTTCACCTCCTGGCCAATGCTATGACAAGTGCAAAATTTCAATATAAAAAGGCTAAGTGACAGGAGGAGGGGGAATTCTCCAAATACTATAAAAAGGAATGTTTTTTAAGAAAGAAGTTTTTTGATCATTTCTAAAGTGGAAGCTATGCCATGCTGTCTGTCTAGATACCTCTGTGATTTCCTCTGGGAACTCCTTTCCCACAACCAACCTTACATATGCAAATGGAAAATGTATTCAATGCCCATAGGAAGAATGCCACAGCCAGCTAGCTGAGGATGTAATTCTAATTTTGGTGTGAACTTTTGAAAGTTATCCATCACAAGTAACAATTGACGTGCAATACCAGCAGACCCTGTTCCAGGTGAATGGTTTGCAAGCTGGAAAACTCTTTACATGAGCTCATGTCAAACAACCATGCATCTTATGCTTTGTAATATATTAATAGAATAAGAATATTTCTTTGTTTTGCAATTTTTCAAGCAATTTTATCGTATTTCTTTCTGTTTTAGCTGAATCTGTAACTTTCATCGGAGATGTTTACACGATTCCATCAATAAACAAATATATATACTGGATAATTTAAACATTTATGATGAAGACTGCAGATATAGCAGAAATAGTTAGAAATAAATAAAATAGTGTTGATGAAAAAATACAAACAGAGAAGTAGTGTTATTGTATAATATCGAGCAATAAAAATATAGTGAAGACTTTGAATCACAGATACAGGATTAATGTCACAACACCTTTTAAATTTGCTGAAAGAATAAAAGTTTGTTTATGTAAACCATGATAAAAAATTATACTACTGAATTTGTTAATATGCTCATGTTCCCATCTCTGCTATTAAGCAAGTAATGATGTAAATAGTGGGTTAAAGTGATATTTATGTCATAGCAATAGAAATTATCATTAACAATAAATATGAGCAGTTGTATGGAAAATCCATGTTAAACCATTAAACATCACATGATCACCATTTCTTATGCTTGCTCATAACTGTTATTAAAACAGACAAAACTCTCCATACAATAGTGCCACTCAGTGCAAACCAGAGTAATAAATGGATGCCAGAAGGCTTGTGCATAAAATCTCTATCTAGTGCCTACTCATCCAATATCTCCAGGCTAGTTTCTAGGTTGTGGCTTTCATCAGTGAGGAGCTTTGGATCTGAAAGCACTGCACCTAGATCTTAGGATTTTTTAGATTTTAGATCTAAAATATTTTAGACTCATAGTTTTGTAGTTAAGTAGAGATAAAAGGTGACTGCTGGGGGGTTACCCTCACTGACAAAAGCCACAAGCTAGAAACTAGTCTGGGGATATTGGATGATTAGGCACTATATAGGGATTTTATGCACAAGTTTTTTGGCATCCATTGATTACTCTGGCTTGCACTAAGTGGCACTACTGTATGGAGAGTTTTTCCTGTTTTAAAATCAATGTTAGGAAAATGACAAAAAATATTTTTTAAATTAGTGAATATAGTCATTACATGTAATGTGAATATTTTAAATTAGTATCAGCTCTTTTATGGATCTTACATTTTATGCTTTTAACAATTCAAAATTATTGATTTCAATTAATTTTATTTTTTAAGGAATGATAAACTCGATAAATTTGTGAAAAGTATGCTATCAGACAAGCATTATGGTCATCAGCTACTACTAACATATTTGTTGCCAGGATACCTTGATGTAAACTCTTCCTATCATCTGCATTTAGCATATTATTATATCTATGATTAGATTACTTTTATTAAAACAGCTACAAAATAATATGAATTTTTTAAACATTTGGACCTTGGATAGAAAATTCTTCACAGATGTCACACGATGAGAGTCACAGATTGAATTATTCGAAAATCAAATTGTAAGCTTTTGCTACGTTAATACCAGTCAAACATCACATGATCACCATTCTTTATGTTTGCACAAGCTGTTTTTCACAGAGGTAAAACTCACCATACAGTAGTGCCCCTCAGTGCAAGCCACTGATGAATCACGAGCTAGAAATTAGTCTGGGAATATTGAATGAGTAGGCACTAATGTACAAACCTTCCTGCATCTATTAATTACTCTGGCTTGCACTGAAAGGTGCTACTGTATGAAGATTTTGCCTCTGTGTTAATACCAGTCGGTAATTTCTCAGTCTTTCAATAGATGGTGATAGAAAAGAGAAAGGAAAACTGCTTTCATTTTTTTTACTCTAATGAAACTAGCTATTTAGCACACCTAAATTAAATGAATTCACCCAACATAAAATTAATTCTACAGTTCATGGAAATAAACAGTTATTGGCTTATTCACAAATATATCTGTAGTAATAAAAGACTAATGAACAATCTCTTAATCTGATATTTTTTCTTCCTTAAGATCATGTCTACAGAATAAAGACTTGTGACTTAGCAAAGTGAGCATACTTCTAAAGGAAACATAGTGAGAATAAATACAAATAGCACATAAAGCTAGGCCTAATTCTAGATAGATAGACAACCATTGGGTTAGGTAATCACAAATAAATTTTTATATAACAACTGGTTATATAAAATGGTGAGTAGTGATAGAAACTAATTATTACCGTAAAAAGTTCTAGTGACCCCACCCCCTTTAGATTGAATGAGTAAGACCCAGTGAAGTCGAAATATTTATTATTAATAAACAGATTCCCTTCGTTGAGAAGGAACTTTTGTTTCTGTGTATTTATAAGTAAAAGGTCTTTGAATAGTCTTTAATTAAATAACACTTTACTATATAGAAATTTTGAATTATCATTTTTCTTTAACCTAGTATTGATTTATTTATTTATTTTTAATAAACAACACATTATTTACAGGAAAACATGGCATATAATGTAAACTAACTAGAAATACTTTCGCATCTCAACGAAACTAAATTGACTTCTAGTATTAACAGTCACTTCGGGTGGGAAATTTTGCAATAACAAAAATATACACTTGATATAGTTTATAAGAAATAAAAGAATTATTTTTATTAATGCAAAAATATGAATAATTTTCGTATTTTAACGCATATATATATTAGAAAAGGAGAAGTTGAACAATATTCAACAAAGCCAAAGGTTACAAAAGCTTACAATCTCTATACTTTGAAAATGACACGAAAGGATTAGTAGCGTCCATCTATTTTTACAAATAATCAATCTAATTTGATATACTATTGAATTTGTCAATACACACATCCTCCTGCCATTGCTATAAAGTGATTGATGAGATAAATATTAATACCGGATTTAAAAACGATTGACGTTTATGTCATAGTAATGAGAAGCACTGCATTAAAAATATATATGCGTTGTTCTAGAGAGAATCAATGTTCGATGTTTTCGTTAAAGTTCTGAAAAGGAAAAATCTATTTGTTTCATTTTATTCTCAGTCTGCTTTTAGAACAGCTTTCCTTTTTTGTATGAAGATCTTGGTGATCTTATATTAAAAGAAAATTTCTAAAGTATCATTTGTAAATTCATTTTTTATTAAAAAGAAATACATTAATTCTCAGATGAAGAGCTATCATCAAAGAAAATTTTCATTATTTTATTTTCTAATTTTTTTTCTCCCGTCTTAACTGTAAAATGACAAATGGTCCCACTCGGGCCTATTGAGTCAAAATCTCAGTGGATTTCAATATTAATATTAGTTTTTCTTTTTGGTTTAAATGCAGTCCCCCCCCTGCGGCATATAAATGCACAAAAATAAAGGAAATTAAAAAATTTAAAAACCTACACCAAATTTTTATGATTAGCTTTCATCATCATCATTTTTAATCAACTGCCTGATGATGGTCTCTGTAACCAGTTTTCAGCAAACTTTCTTATCTCATCTATCAAAATTACAATCCCTTAGAATTCAGTTTAAAGCTTCAATTATTATTTATTATTATTTCTTTTAGTAATGACGTCAGTGCTATGCGTTTGTTCTTTTTACCCATATATTTCATTTTTGATTTCTTTTTACTTTTAATGTACAATTCCCGATATATTGTTCTGAGGTCTGGAAGTCTTTGTATTGTCTCTTCTGTTTAATATCCAAGTCGTAAAAAATGAGATAAACGCATCTTTTTTTTTTTTAATATATATGTCAAAGCATTGATCGGGAAGAATCCCGGCCAGCTGCTTGAAGGCAGTTATGCTAACTGCTAGGCCACCGACGCTTAATCTTTTCAAATACATAACCATATTTTCTTTGAATATTAAGCTATTTCTACTAAATGAATTTAGCTTTGCTATAATTAATAATTAAATACATGTATAGTATTTATATTTTAAGCTAAATGTAATTAGAAGGGATTTGAACTCAGGCTTTCAAGCTCCCTAAGTCATCCAATTTCATCTAATGCATAATCGATACACATGACCACACACAAACAAAAAATAAATGATCTCCAATTTACATATTTTAGTTGATGGGTGCTGGTTCAGCATAAAATACATATATTGGAAACTCATTTTTCTTTTTCGCATGTATGTCACAGGTTATGTGTATCGGTTATATAAGATGGAATAAATCTTGGCTATAATTGTTTTGTTTTTTTTGATCTGCAATTGGGTCATAACTTCTATTTTAAGTTTGCTTACACATTCACTTTAATTTGATGATCAATATCAGCGTTGTTAGCCGAGAGGTCATCGCAGCCGCCTCGCCAAGCAAGTAGTTGGTTGCAGACGGTTGTGGGTTCATGTCCTGGCCGATGCTATGACATATGAAAAAAAAATTTGATGATCGATGGACGACAAATCTAACATAGCGTACGACAAAATGAAATATAACTGAAAGAAATTACTTATCTCCAGTCACAAACTAGCCTTTGTTTTATGATCATCTCTTGATTAATAACAAAGATTTCATTTTTTATGCTATTTCTATTATTATTATTATAATTTTTATCTTAGGGTCAGAAAACAAAACAATTTTTTTTATAGCAGAAAATCGAACATCGGCTAACTGAAAATAACCAAAAAAAATGTTATAGATATGGTCTTTTTCTGACAACACCTCAAAGAGGAACAGACATTTCTTTGATTTTTTTTGGTTTTATCTGATTTGAATTCTAAATTATGAGCATTATAAATAGATGAAATAACAACTACAGGATTAATGTTTTGATTTTTATAATAAATATAAAATTTAAAACAAAACACCCTCCACCTGCAAAATTATAATATTGCCTTAAAAAATGTTTCTATCTATTAAAAGTTGTATTTTTATTTTATTGGTTTAATAGTTTTTAAAACTTCCAAGCTATTGATTAATAAATTATGCTTACAAGCAAAACAAGTGAATTATTATTAATAGAGATTCAGATGAGTTTAATGTCAACCACAATATCACATAAAACTGAGGTCTCTAGGATATATATTGTGGAAATGATGTCAAATTTATATAATTATGTATAATAATTTTCTGGTTAGTAGCATGAAAAGGATAAAGAAATAAAAGGTAGATGTTAAATGTATAGGAATACTAGGCTCCAGTTTGTAATCGTAATTTTTATTGATAAAGGCAAAAGTCAGAAACTGTTCTGGGGATGAGAGTATTATATAGCGCTTTACCATTTGGGTCCACTGACTATAATATGTATTTCTTGAGCAAAGTGAAAACACTGCTAAGTTCGATACATAATGTTATTTTTGTAACCTTGTCAGTGCTAAATTCCTTTCTTCACAATTCTGAATATTTATATTTGATCTTTTTTTGACAAACTTGTATTTTGTTTTTTAATTTTTTTTATATGTTACAACTGGGATTAGTTTGCAGATAACTGCCAAAGGAAGTCATTAATAAGCTTTTATGATTCAAAATTGTATTGCTTGTCAATATAATACCTTTACATTTTTTTACTATAAATTCTTGAAATATTTGATTTTCTTTTTAATTCATTACATTAAAAATAAAAGAATATTGACATTATAAACCTTTTTCATTAAGATAATTGAGTTACTCTAAAAGTTATGAATTTATTTAAATGCACATTGATAATATTTACCAAGGCTTTAACCTTAAGAATAAGCTGGTAAAAACGCGATATTAGGACCTCTATAGGTCTTAACCACAAGCTTATGCCTTGAAGTTATGGAAAACTTAAAATAACAATCTTAACCATACAGAATTACAATTCCAAAGACTTAATCATGTAATTAGCTGATAATCAAACTTCATTTTTCATAATTCATTGTAAACATATTTTTATGTATACAAACATATTTCTTTATTTTTAGGCATGGAAGATATGACTATCACATAATTTAAGGCATTGTATTTTATGCATAATGAATAACATCCTTTTTAATATTGAGCAGATAAAAATTAACAGTTCTGATTTAATACTCTTCCAATCGCGTTTTTAAATAATTAACATATATTTCCCTGTGATGGTAGACCGGAGTTCAAGGCCTGTGTATCATAGTTCCAACACAATTACTTGCAGTCCTTGAACTTCTTAAGAATAAGCCACCAATTATTTATTTATTTAATAAAAATATTTTCTTACAGAATGAAAGCTCCCTTACCCTATATCCTTAAATTCCCAGTTTAGAGTTTCAGTGATCTATGATTTAAAATAACATAAAATAAAAATGTAATCTCATAAATTTTAA
>JAQFVV010008907.1:0-20520 GCA_028023455.1 Epiperipatus broadwayi | reverse complement strand
ACAAAACTGAATAAGCTCCTGTTTAGACTCTGATTATTTTTGCTTGTTTAATTTTTATATTGTTAGTCCATTACCACAAAAGTGTAACCACTATTCTAATTAATTTATTTGTTTTTAATAGTTATTCATTGTATGTTAAATTTCAAATTTTCTAGATGTAAGCTTATGTAAACTTCATTGGAATCAATAAAGCCTTTATTGAAGCATTCCATTAACCACAAAGTGTAACCACTAAATTCATTTATATGTGTTTACCCTAATATTATTCATTGTATGTTAAATTTCAAAATTTTCTAGATGTAAACTATGTAAACCATTGAGATCAATAAAGCCTTTATTGAAACGTAATAATAATAATAATAATAATAATAATAATAATAATAATAATAATAATAATAATAATAATAATAATAATAATAATAATAATAATAATAATAATAATAATAATAATAATAATAATACATTACAGTCTTATTATAATTACTTAAACCAATTCCTGAACAATTTTTGCATATAACATTTACAACATAATGAACTATTATTCTGTTTATGAAATAATTTAAGATGTATTTAAATAACTTCTACAAAAAACTTTTCTTCTTTCTGGAAGATACCTTAAACTTGAGCAATTGTAGTTCTTCAATATATTCCATTTTCATTCCATTTTTATACATATCTTTTCAATAAAAAGTAATTAATATTACACTTCCTGCAGAACAACTTTGATGTAAATCATACTCAAGTTTACTATAAAATATATTTTTTATAATTTTTACTGTTCATTCATTTCTCAGATCCAATCCAATGAAAATGTGATTTTATAATACTAAATTCTATATCATCACATCTAAAAATTTGCAAAATAGATTGATTTTATTTACTGTTTTTCAGATTTATATTTTTAGAATTTTATGGAATATTCTTTAAATTGAATCTTTTTAGTGCCTTCATATTATGATGAAAGGGAATATAAATACCATTTATTTAAATTAATCTATTTTAAACTCATTAAAAATATCAGTACATTAGAAACTGTACTAATTTTCAATATCTAAATTTATCTTTCTATTTCTCTAGTTGAAAAATCCTCAGGTTACTATTAAACAATAATGATACAAGAAACCTTTTTCTTAGGCAATGTTAGAAACATTTTTAAGAACTATTTAAAATACTATCAACATTTTTCAACTGATTAACATTCTCATTGAAAATATTTGAACTGACTATCAAAATTGTGCCAATAACCTATCAAACTAAAGATATCTGATAATATTTCTACCATCACTAACTAACAAAGGATTTGATTTTTTGAACATTATTTACTTCTAAATATTAAGTACAATCTGAAGTTCACCTTTTGAATTATCAAGGATATTACAACTATCAATAAACTGTAAATCCAAAAATTAGAAAATACTTTTGTTCTTCTATTTAATTAATCCAAATAAAATTTCAGTCAAAAAATCTCTATTACATTTTGATTGCTGATGTATTAAACCATCTTTAAAGAATTCAAAAGATCATTTTAAAAAGACCATTAATGAATTAAAGTTAATGTACATTTTTGCCAAATGACAATTTTAATTTCAAATAAAATCAGATTTTTCATTTGTATTAATAATATTCTTTTTATTTCACCTTGAAGAAGCTTTATGACATATGAGTAAACTTTGGTGTACTTCCGGTTAATTTCAAACAGTTCCACAGGTTGTATGGTTAATTGAGTCAAATGTTTTCACCTAAAGCAGTGTATAAATTATTTTTGTTTCATTGATTTTTCTTACAATTTTCTGACAATCAAATACTATAATTGGTAATTATTCATTTTTAAGATAAAGGCAATCTATTCAGCAAAACCCTGGCAATGTTTTTGTTGCAATGAATGGCAATAATATTTAAGTATAAGTATTGCAACCCTTTTAGTTCTTTTGATTTTTAAAAGTGGAAGAAAGATGGCATTCTTAAATTCAAGCAGCACAATTTTATGAGTCCATATATTCCTAAAATATTGTCAATATTCCTAAAGTTAATGTATTTTAAAATTTCTTCTAGGTATTTTCTCAGGATCTGCACCCTTTCCATTTTAAGATTACAAAGAACTGTTTTAATATCACTATTCTGGGTATCTTTGTCTAAAATTAAATGTCTACATAATCTAGATGTATTATTAAATTTAGATCCCAATTCTTATACCACAATTTAAAAGATTATCCAAATATCCTTTTCATTTGTTTGAAGTATTATTATCAACATATTAGAGAATACAGTTAATGGATTTAATTCTATTACAATATCATTTTTTTAGTTCCATATGTTATTTTCGATGCATCAAAAATAAAATCGCAAATAAAAATAATAACTTGAAATAATTTGAAACATATGAAAAAATATTACACATAAAAAGTGATATGATTAATATTGTAAATATTCATCTTTAACTGAGATTTCAAATTTCATCTGAGCCAGAGATAATATTTCTCGTAATAAATGTTTAATAATAATAATTAACATATTCATAACAAAATACCTTATAGTATAAGAAAAATTAAACGTAGAAATTTATTTCAGTAAAAATGTTTCACGTGATAATTATTGGCTTTAGCATGAAACTTTATTCTATTTTTTTTAATTTTAAAAAAAAAAAAAAACATTGCTGGTTTCCTACAATCTTATTTTTAAAAAAAAGTTAAAAAAATTAAATTAGCTTTAATATTAATTCCAGCACATAGCATTTTAAAACATATAAAAAACTTCAAGCTACTTCCTTAAAAAATATTTTTAAAAACTTTGATTATGTGCAAACTGCTAAAATAAATTCTGATTATTATAATAAGAAATTAAAATATCAAAACTTAGATCGGTAATCATTTTCTTTAAAAAAAGGCAATAATGATCAAATATTTCAAATCAAAATTGAACAGATATTTAATTCAATAATCTAAGTCTTTAACATTTTACTAAAATTAAACGCAAGTTTGAAAGCATGGACCAGAAGTGAATGATTCAAAATTGAAATAAAAATACACTACACTTGACATAAGAAAATTTCAGAGTAGAATAAACATTAATTAGACTTAACACAATTAAAAATAAGGATTAAAACGAATATCAACTAAAAATAAAATATAACTTAGAAACCGAAAAATTTTGAAACAAAAAAAAAAACAAATATTAAAAAAAAAAGATTTACAATCCTAAAGATAAAACTATTTAATATCTATTGATATTTATATATTACATGAAAGTCACAATTTCATTTGTAAAAAAAGTCAAAACAAGTTAAACAATATGGAAATATAGTTGATAAAATAAAGAGTATAATACTTCCTTTACACGCTCTGCAATAGCTCAAAATTGCTTCACAAATATAAATTAAATTAATCCTAGGTGTATTTTTTTTTACCAACTATCTATAAATAAACATTTTGTTTAATATATATATATTTATATAATGAAACTGAATAAAATATATGATGCTATAAAGCAAAATACCAAACTAAATAATAGCAAACGTAAAGTCATCATCATTAAGTAAATGCCAATAACTATGCCTATAGTTAATAATCATGTGTACATGAACGATCATGTAACATATGCTGTACACAATTCTGTGAGTATTAAAAATCAAAGCTCAGTCTAGGGACTAATCAAATTATGAGTATATTGTCCATAAATAGAATAGTAATTATATAAATAAAAACTGTAGTGAACTCCTTAGCACCATTCATATAATTCTTAAATAAGTTATGTAGAATCACATACATTTCCACCAGATTTTGTTATTGACTAGTGTTAGGTATTTGAATTCCAAAGGATCCTGTTAAACATGTTTACAAGAGTAAAGACATCACTGTTTATATTTAATATAATGATTAACAAATTAATTAATTTATTAATAATAATTATTTAAAAAATAAATACTTAATATAAATATTCTCCAATAACACAAATATATTTTTATATCTTATTCTGATTTATTTATAAATTCTACATAAATATATAAATTCAAAACAAAACAATAAATAGGGTAATACCATTTAAATTATATTTACACGTATGTATAAATGACAAGCAGTCATAAATGCAAGAATTATAATTTGATCACACAAATTCGTTAGGTAATACAAAATATTTAGTACATATTGACATTTGTTTTAGCTAAAATGGCTAAGTTGATCGAAAATAGGAGAGTATATATATTGTAATGAATAAAGAAGTTTGATATGTAATGTCACTAGAAAGTGCCACTAGATAATATCTCTACATCTCTGTTATATATCAAATTGTTATTTAATAGTTTTAACTAATGAAAACAAATTCTAACGAAAAAGTTACACTTACCAGCAAAGTCACACACACAAACCTATTAACCATAGAAAGTTTTTTTTTAATAGTTTTGTGATTGTGGAGTTTAGAAACCCTTTTACAATACTATATGTAATGGGAAGCTTTAAATTTTATGAAAAAAATTATTCTAACTAATAAAAAATTATAAAGAAAAGAGATAAGTTTACTCAGCAAGAATTACATCTGGATACATATATAATATTTAGCATATCAATACTTTTATACTTTTATTCAAATTATTAATCAAGGAATAATCAATAATAAAATAAACAGAATCTATATTTAGCAAACAAAATAATTTATTTTAAAAAAATAACAATATTTTAACAGTTAATTATTTTCAAATTTACATATTAACATCAATAAATGCATACATGATTGACAATCCAACATATTGACAAACTAAACCTAGCCAGCTTTGATATACATCTTTAGTAATCCAACAACCTACAGATTGACAACTTAGAAGCTGAAATAGTAGATAAAATGCACCTTAATGATAAGATAAACTCAATACTATAATAATTTTTAATGTAATGGTATTAAAAGACCAACTATACTTAAGACCACAAACATATAATATTTAAATAATATCAATACTAATTCATCATTTTTGCCTTACTCATTAATATAACCTGATATCACCCATGTTCTTATAATAACATTTGTTACAAAATTAAAATATTATAAAAATTAAGTCCTAGAAAATTTATGACTGGTATTAATAATATCCAATTATACACATTCCATCACATAACATTCAAACGGCCAATACATGCAGCAATGGTCCATTATCATAAACAAAAAAATACTCATTAGCAATTAAACATCATTATAAACTTAAAATTATATTTAATTATTATTAAATAACAAATATTATGTATTGTAAAATGTGCACCATAAACAAAAAAATACTCATTAGCAATTAAACATCATTATAAACTTAAAATTATATTTAATTATTATTAAATAACAAATATTATGTATTGTAAAATGTGCACCAAAATATGGTGTCTGTATACTTCATAAATAATAATAAACTATTGTTTTTCAACAACTATACTATATTTTGACTATTTTAATAGAATATTTGAAAAGATTAATTTAAAGACATATATTGTCACAAATTAGAAATTTATGCAATGTTTAAAACTCATATAGACCTTAACAGTGAAGCCCAAATGTTTATTTTTGAAATGATAATGTTGCATCACATTTCCCATTCATGTCACCAACTCCTTTAGGTTGAATATTTATGTGACCAGCATGGAAGCAATTTATTTGTGATACTCTCTACTCTACCTCTTGGTCTTTCATATTTACTGAAATGTTAAACAATTTTTATTTGAAGTCTTATTAGATCTTCCCCCACCCTTATTTATAATTTCTTTCTATCCATTATTGAAATCTGCGTTGTAAGTATTTTAGTCATCTCCTCAATATTACTTTTGCTATTTCCTAACATGATTTGCTGTAAGTTTCAGCAATTCTAATGATTTATCCTTCTGACAAAGTAACTGCAGTAAGAATGTAACATTGAGACTTGCTTGTACATAAACTGAGTATAGATTTCCCCAAGAATAAGAGGATATTTTTTCTGAGAAATCCAATGCATAATACCATCTTGTCTTTCTTTACTTCAAAACGTTTTCAAAATTGCATTATAATAATCTTGAAACATGCATGGTTTATCACTTAGAGTTGCCATCACTCTTTATTTATAGCATGTAGATAATTACAATCAACCATTATTTGTTCTCTGAGTTTGCATTGATGAAATTTAAAAAATTCTTCTAAACATCCCAAAGACTTTCACCAACATTGCTTTTAAAAAATCTTACTTAGATGCTTTTGGCAAATAGTTGACTATTTGCTCACTAAAAGTTGTACTCATTGGTTCTAAACTAATAGCATTCATATTCATATTATTGGTAAAAAGTCAGTAACCTTGGTTCTGTCTTTTCTGAAATAGCCAAATTTATTATTTATCTCTTGTTTTGTATTATTTTGAACTTATACTGCTTTTTCCAAATTCACTACATTGATTGTCTTAGCAATATTCTTGATTTGAGATTCCAAATGATGAAGTAATTATTTTTAACTATACTTATTTTATCTTCCATTTTTCCAAAACAGTATTCTTTTTTTCTTCTTCAAAATGTATTAGTACTACTTTCATTTCTTTTATTTTGCCAATCCTTTCTTCTGTTTTCTGAACTTTATCATTAAATTTCTATCCTAGTTTCTTCTAATTGTTCTTTCAGTTCAAATTAAATTTTTTCTATTTATTCTTTTACTTCCAGTCTTTGGTGTTAGATGTATTTCTCTTGCTTCTTGCTTCAGGCTTTGTATCACTATTCTTTATTTCTAATATATTTTCTTTTTCAGGTTTTAATCATTTTTTTGAATTTGCTGACCATTGTGTCACAATTTTTTATTCATTGGATCTATTCTCTAATCCATTTTATGTTGCAAGTTTTCATTTATTTGATCCATTATTTGATCAAGTGTCTGCTGATTTTTATTCATTTTATGTTGCAAGGTTTTATTCATTTGATACAGTCTCTCTTGATTTTTTCTTGCATATTTTCATTTATTTGATGCATTCTATGATTATTCTGTTGCATATTTTCATTCATTTGATCCATTTTCTGATCCATTGTTGCAACATTTGAATGAATATTGCTATATTCAATGACTATAATTTTCTTTCTTCTCAGCTATTTTTATATGCTTATTTTCCATGATTACAATCTAGATTCCTTAAAGGATATAACATAGTTTCTGGTTCAATTAAGAAAACTTGTGGTATGAGCTAAAATTATCAATCTCATTTTCCTGACCAGTTAGTTTCTTTCTCATTATCTCCATCTATATTTTGCACTATTAATCTAATGAAACTTAAAAATGTGATCAGTTTCTCCCAAGAATCAAGACAAAACCTAAATGGAGTCTCTTCATCCATTTATCTATAAATTAAACATTACATATTCTATTTTCATCAAAACAATCAATTAAAACTACATTGTTACTTAATTGATAATACATTTTAAAATTTTTATATTCACACAAGCTATGTTTTGTAATATACAAAAATGCACATAGAGAGCGTACCAATAGCTCTAACAAGCTCGTAAATTAACAAGTGCGGTTATGAGAAATATTTAAAATCTCTATCCAGAACACTCTTATCTCCAGACCATGGTTTCGGGCTTATGGCCCACGTCAGTGGAGAGCTAGAATATTCGGACACTAGACCTAAAATATCAACTCAAAAAACCAGCACTTATTTCAAACGTATATTTAAGAAGAAACTCTGAATTTTTCGGACATGAAAATGTCTTTAAATCCAGCTATCTAACTGGAGATAAGAGTGTTCTGGATAGAGATTTTAAATATTTCTCATAACCGCACTTGTTAATTTACGAGCTTGTTAGAGCTATTGGTACGCTCTCTATGTGCATTTTTGTAATTACAAGCTCATAAAAGTAATGTCATGTTATATATGACTTGCTTTATTAATTATTATAATTTTACCTTTAAGGCTTTGGCTATGCTGAGCCTATTAGAATATGGTAGATCTGAATATACTTCAGTCCCATATAGCTATTTAAGTTAGATAGCTGGATTTAAAGACATTTTCATGTCCGAAAAATTCAGAGTTTCTTCTTAAATATACGTTTGAAATAAGTGCTGGTTTTTTGAGTTGATATTTTAGGTCTAGTGTCCGAATATTCTAGCTCTCCACTGACGTGGGCCATAAGCCCGAAACCATGGTCTGGAGATAAGAGTGTTCTGGATAGAGATTTTAAATATTTCTCATAACCGCACTTGTCCGCTCTCGACGAGCTTGTTAGAGCTATTGGTACGCTCTCTATGTGCATTTTTGTAATTACAAGCTCATAAAAGTAATGTCATGTTATATATGACTTGCTTTATTAATTATTATAATTTTACCTTTAAGGCTTTGGCTATGCTGAGCCTATTAGAATATGGTAGATCTGAATATACTTCAGTCCCATATAGCTATTTAAGTTAGATAGCTGGATTTAAAGACATTTTCATGTCCGAAAAATTCAGAGTTTCTTCTTAAATATACGTTTGAAATAAGTGCTGGTTTTTTGAGTTGATATTTTAGGTCTAGTGTCCGAATATTCTAGCTCTCCACTGACGTGGGCCATAAGCCCGAAACCATGGTCTGGAGATAAGAGTGTTCTGGATAGAGATTTTAAATATTTCTCATAACCGCACTTGTTAATTTACGAGCTTGTTAGAGCTATTGGTACGCTCTCTATGTGCATTTTTGTAATTACAAGCTCATAAAAGTAATGTCATGTTATATATGACTTGCTTTATTAATTATTATAGTTTTGTAATATATAAAACAAATATGTGACTTTACAAAAATTGAATCTTATATCCTTTAAAATTTAAAAATTAAATCGTTAAACTTTATTAACTATTTCAAGGTTTTTATTTTATTTTAAACCAATAAATTCTACCTAATTAAAACTAAAAGATATAATTTATTATAATGAACGGGTAAATTTTATCAGGCCTCAAACACTGAATAAGTTACAGTCTTAAAAACAATTACTATATTTTTCAATATCTCAGAATGCTTTATATTATATCAAACTTTATCCATTGATGCCAAATCTTTAAAAAAAATCTTAAACCAAAATATTACCTTTATTTATCAGGGTATAAGTTTCTCATGGCCCAAATATTTAAAAACTATAACAAATTAGAAAAAAATACTCTCCTGCACAATGTATAAAGTAGTTTGATATGTAACTTCACTAGAAATTTCCATTAGATAATAAATGGAGATCTCTTTTTATACCAAGTTGTTATGTAATATTTCTAACTAATAAAAACAAATTCCAAACTAAAAGGTTATAATTACCAGCAAAGTCACACTTACACACAAACTTACTAACCATACAAAGTTATTTTTCTTTAAAATAGTCCAGTAGTCATGGAATTCAGAAACCCCTTTACAATATTATATATAACAGAATTATAAAAAAATTCTAATTAATAACAAATCATAGAGAAAAGCAACTAGTTTATCTCACATCAGTTATATGTTGCCCACATATACCATATTTAGCATATCAATATTTTTTTATAATTTTATTCCAATTATTAATCAAATAATTGTCATAATAAAATAAATCAAAATTTATATTTAACAAAAAAAAAAAAAACAATATTATTGTTGTAAGAGCTATTAATATTTTAATTCTTATATTAAAATCAGCCAATGCATACATAATTGACAATTCTGCGTATAGAAAAACTAAACCTAGCCAGCTTTGATATAAGTAGTTAATAATCTATAAACTTATACACTGAGGGCTTATAAGATGAAGTAATAGATGTAATGTTGGTTAAAGCTAAGTTAAAAGTCATGGCATTAAAGTATACTTAAGAACACATATATAAAATATTTAAATAATATTTATACTGATTCATCATTTTAGCCATACTCATTAATATATCATGACATCACACATGGTCTTATGAAAGTATTTATTACAAAACTAAGTCATCATAAAAATTAAGACATAAGAAATGTACAATTGATTCTAATACTATCAAACTAAACACACTCAAATTATCAATACATGCAGCATTGCTCAACTATCATATAGAATATAAATACTCATTAGCACTTAAACATCGTTATAAATCTAAAATTAATAATCAGAAAATAATATTTTTTTACAACAGCTATATAATCAAATAGTAAATTTATACATAAAAGGCATTTTTTCTCTACCTGCTTTGGTGCCTTTTTCAAATGTCACTGATCTATATAATCAAATAATAATTTTATACATAAAAAGCACCTGCTTTGATTCCCTTTTAGATTAGTAACATTTAAAATGGTCACCAAAGCAGGTGCTAAAAAAGATTTTTATATATAAAATTATTATTTGATTATATAGCTGTTGTAAAGAATTATTATTATTTTCTGATTATTATTTTGTGGAAGAGCCGCATAAGGATTTTTATTCCTTTCCAATTTTGAAATCTAAAATTATAAATTATTATCATTACATAACAAAGATTATATATTTTACAATGTGCACTAAAATACGATGTCAGTATACTTTTATAAATAATAACAAATTATTATTTTTCACAGTTATACCATATTTTGATTATTTTAATACAATATTTGAAAACATTAATTTAAATACTTGCCACATATTGTAAATATACAATCTTTAGAACTGTTAGAAAGTTAATAGTAATTAATAGTTGTATAAAGAAAGATATCATAAAGTTTATTTTAAAAAAATATATTTCGTAAAAGATTTATAAACTGCTCTTATTTCCCATGATTTATTTACCAGTAAACTTATGTTCTCTTTTAGAAATTGATTGAATAAACTGATAAAAGCAATAAACAGAAGCAGATGATTTTTTTCCATTATAGTGATCTATATTTAAATATACAAACAGGAGACAGGCCAGGAAAAAAAATGAAGAAAATAATATTTTTTTCAGCAGTTGATGGTTTGAAATGAATTCTATTAATGTTAATTGAAGAAATACAAGAATAAATTATTCATTTGAATTGTGTCAATTTTGGAGGGATAAAAGCTATCTATTTAGAAATTCATCTTTCAGAACTTTAAATTTTATTACTTTTTTAAAAAAAATGGCAATCCAATCTACTCACATGATCAATTAATTATTTTTGGAAAAGTACCAATAGAACAATAAATAATTTTACAGCTTATAATTCAAAATATACAGGATTTGAACACAGACTTTCAAACACCCTTCAACTATCCACACTATTTTATACCACTGATAGCCATGACCATACTCATGTAGAAAAGATAAATAATCACCAATATACAGATTTTGTGCTAAATCAGCACTCACCAGTTGGTCCAGATTATCATCTCCCACATATATATCAGTGCTCATTTTATATTAAGATAGAAAATTCTTATACTTTAATGAACAGGCTTCAATCTACTCCAACTTCCAGCTCTTCACCATTGATAATCTGATGATGGAAAGGCCAAATCCCAAATTATAGTTTATAATTAAGTATATTCAATAAAAATATTATATCAGTTCTTTGCAGATTAATATTTTGAAAATATCAGTTCTTTGCAGATTAATATTTTGAAAAAAACAGAATTAATTTTAATAAAATAATATTTTGGATGATTATAAAAATATTGACTTTTTCTAAATTATAGATTAATAAAATCAATTTTATAAACAGCATAAAATTTTAAATAATAATATCATATTTTAAACACAATCAATAACATTTCATTTTTTAAATCAGTGTTTCCCAACCTGTGCTATGCATACCACTGGTGGTACGCGAGTTGCTGGTTGGTGTTACACGAAAAATAATCAATAATGGCGGACATAAAAAAAAATTAAATCATAAAAATATAGAAACGTTTTTTCCTATAATTCATAAAAATTATTTTAATTAATAATATTATACAGTAAAGTTGTTAACATGTACCAGTCGATAACGATCTTTAATGTTAATGATAAAATTGAAAGTATGATTAAGAAATTAGTTTTTTGGAAACAGTAATATATATATATATATATATAAGTATCGAAAACAATCAACTGGAAGTATTCGAAACTTTACATATTTTTTTGTTTGAAAATAAGGTTAGTCTGTTTCAAGATATACAAGAAAATATAATAGCACATTTAACAGGATTAAAATTGTCTTTCATGGAATATTTTCCAAAACCCGAAAACACAAATGATAATTGGATTTCAAACCCTTTCTATGCAGAAAATTTAGAAAAAGCTACATCATTTTCAATAAAGGATGAAGAAAATTTAATAGAATTATCATGTGATAGAACTTTACAAGTAGAATTAAAATGACACAATCTAATTAATTTTTGGTTAAACATTATAGAATATGAACAACTTTCAGAGAAAGCTCTTAAATTATTATTACCGTTTACTAATATGGAATTAGTAGGAAGATCTTTTTTTAAATATATTTTTTTTAAAAATAAGTACCGAAACAGATTGAACGCAGCTGTAGACTTAAGGATATACCTCGCATCTTTTGAATCAAATTTCAAAAAAATATGTTGTTCGAAACAAGCACGAAGATCTCATCAAATTTATTTTATAAAAATATTTGATTATGATAAGAAAATATACTAATTGGTTTTTTATAATTTTGGGTTTTTATTAAAACCATTTATTAGTAAACGAAATATGACAAAATAGTAGATAAATAATGAGTCTGATCAAGGCATATCAATCTAAATTATTTAATTTGAAAGAATGTATCAGAAAAGGATCATACCCAGAAATTAGACTCTCATTAATTCTTGATCATCTATTGTGGATTACTAGATGTAAGCTAGTATTTAATCATCAAAATTTTAATCCTCCCTATTAACTTCATGCTGAAAAATATAAAGAAAACAAGAACAAGAGATAGGCTGATAACCCCTGTGGTTATTTTTACCATGACTTGGGACATGCTGGATTTATCCTCTCCATGGCCCAACCAATAGCAAGATGCTCCGAAAAAAAGAAAACAGACTCAAATTCGGGAAAACCAAATGAAGAAATGAGAAAACACTTTAAACAAAATATGCACCAAATAACCTTTAATGTAATCTTTAATAAATTATTTTGGAAAAAATATGAAACTTTGAACAAACACATACATATAAATATGTTACAGTGAGTTTATAATTTCAGTGAGTTTATAATCTGGCCTGACGTTTAGGCATGTTTCAATGTAATTTGTCTCATTATGAGATGTGAATACATATATGGTCACCCTATAATATTTATAATGCAAATAAAATAACATACTCGCAATAACAAATTTCACGAAATACAATCATTTTTATGAAGTGGTACAATTTAGCGTGATGTACTACCAAGTGGTACACGAGCCAAAAAAGGTTGGGAAACACTGTTTTAAATCAATAAATAAATTACTTTTCCATACATTTAATTTATACACCAATGAAAGACATTACTATGGAAAATATTATTTTAATATATATATTTATATATAACATTTCATTTATCAATAATTACTTTGTCTTTAAATTCTATAAACATATTTTTTTACATAAATATTACATGAATCTATACTGAAAATCTTTAATCTACTTTATTCTTCCAAAATATTGTAATGATTTCAATCTATTTATCTTTTAAGAATGAGCCTAATAACTTTGAGTTGAGTCATATTATTATAAGATTTATTAATAATTCATACCAAGATTCATTAAGAAATTCCTATAAAGATTATATATCTGTGTATACAATATGTCGGAAAAAAGGCCTTGAAATCGTTTAAGGTAAGTGGTTCTTATATTTTATCTAAATGGATGTGAGTTCGGTTACTCACAATCCGAATTATAATGTAAAATTTGGTCCGTGCATAAAGAGCGGCTAACATAGACCAAATTACAAAGCAAAATCTCATTCTAGTTATGGGAAAATTAAAATACAAAATAAATCTAACAAAGGTTCTTGGAGTATTCTAACAAGATCCAAAAAAAAGGATCCGTTTCCTTATCATAAAAAAAAAATAAATAAAACTATAAAATATATGCAGTACAGAAAAAACCTCTTGAAGAGCGTTATCGAGTCTAATGGCAGACATTAGCAACGAAGACTTCATTGGAAGTTCGCCTAATGCAGAAATACAAACAGCCAGCTGTAGCAATCTTTACTTCTTTAGCACCAAATCCATTGAATCAAAAATATGTCTTTTGGACAATCCTTAAATATGTCTAATATAACTAATTTAGGGAAATAAATAAAAGTAACGAGTTGCAAGATAACGTAATATATGAACGTAACCACAAGGCCGCACTATAACATGAACCTAGGCTCTGCACAAAATGCTGAGTGCTTTGATTGCGGTAAAACAGGGCCTGTTGCAGAAGAGCAAACAAATAGTCTCGATATACATTCCATTAGAAGCTCATGTAATATTAAGAATAACTATAACAAATGTCTGAAATTAATTAAAAGTTACAATTGTTCAAACACCCCCAAAATTAAAGAAATCAAAGATTTACTTACAGATAAATTAGTTCCTATCACGGCTGACGTTCCGGCGAAAGACAGCGATGATACAGCCAGCAGCTCCAACGCATTTACCAAATATAAAAAAACGAATCATAAGAAGAAGAAACAACAGTCGCTTAGATTATTTAAAAAATCTAATAAAAAAACCTGCTACAAAATTAATAATAATGGTATTGATAAAAAAAAAAAAACACACTGATAAAAAACCTCTAGAAATGGACACCGGAAAGTCAAATGAAATGATTAATGATTGCATCACTTTAGATTACTGCTCGCCATGCTTTGATATAACTGGCGCTGCAGTCGAAGTGACAAAACGTAGAAGCAATAGAATTAACAGTGCGAATAAAAATTCGAACGTAAAGCTTAAGTCTAAGGCTCTTAATAAATGTAATAGCGATAGCGGAGACACACAACATATCATAGAAATAATTGAAAACAGTGAGAGCAATTATGAAACAGCACCTAATATTTCAAAACAAAATAAAAACTAAAGTTCTATCTGATGAGGCAACCCCCATTAATAGTAATGAACTCACAATAGAAGACAGAGTTGAAATAAATATAAATCTCAATTCGATAATGCCGATATTTTGTGCTCTGGGACTAACGTAATAGAGACCAACGTAATTACGCCAACATTGTGTATCAATTACAAGACACCCGATGAGCATAACTGTCAGGATAATGATTGTAGGTCGGACAATCTCAATAAATCAGGTCATGATAGGAATAATCCGGAATTTAATCAAAAAGAAATAGAAAAAAAAAACAAAAAGCATTCCATTCTTAATACATCAATTTCTGAGAATATGTCAATTGTACACGTGAAGGCGGATGGCACTGCCAATGGCTGCAAAGAGCAAACTTAATAACCGGGAGTCGCACAATACACCTAAATCTAACCCCAGTTTGAGTCATCAAACATCCAAAATCCTGCCCAAAAATATACTAACATACCAGCTAACTCAAAATCAACCCATTTCTGGTGAACAGAGGGTGCTAGGCGATGATGCTGATTGTTTTTCTTCCACATCAGAAGACAAAGCGAACATTATAAACGCATATAGGCCAAAAGCTAATAAAACTGTATATACAAATCCCCTTGCATTAAGCCTGAATGATAAGCATCCAAGCACAAAATTACTATCTAATCATAGTCAAATACATAGTGAATCATTTCCCAGTTTAATTTTTCATAACAGCACTAGAAATAACGCAGGATGGCTCAAAGAAATACACTATCCAAATAGAAATAAAAATAATTTACAAACACAATCGTTTGAATATCCGTTAGAATCTCATACCATAGCTGGTCATCCACCACTCAGCACTTGTCACAATAATGTCTCCCCTCCTGTCACTTCAAAACATACCTAGATCGGAAAACAAGATGATCTTGATCATAATTTGTTAAATCTCACACAAGCAAATAATGCAAATTTTACTAAACTACAAACTAACCCTGCTGATGAAACTAAATGTTTCACACTTCCTATGTCATATGCTAGTGCAGCTCGGGCTGGAATGACACAATCTGGGTCGGTTAACCACTCTAGCAATGGCCAACCCTTTCTTCCTGCAGGTCACAATACTGATCAACAAGGCAGCAATACAAATCAAAAAACTGTGGGAATGGACATTCTTGAGTTGGATAGAACAGCAATCACACTATGAAGATGATCTGGTTCAAGTGGATCCAATTGAAAGCAATATTACACTAAATCAACTTTCAGTGGAGCAAATGGATAATATTGTCTCAAATTTTAACCTGACTATTCCAAACATGCTTCTGAAATCACTGGCTAACTATAGCAATGATAAGAGCATTATACTAGCAGTAACGGACCTAAAGTGTGCTCTGTTTAAATTTCCAATGAATGCCTTGTTTGAGTTAATTAGAACAGCAAATATTGCAAACGAAATTCATAGGATTTCTACCCATCCGAATGACCGCTATATAGCAGTCGAGATTCAAGACCTGGGCTGGCAGGAGTAACTTTAAAAGCAAATTTAAAGTATTGGATGATAAGATCATAGTAACTGTAGATATAAACAGATCATCCACTCTAAATGGGTCAATAAAAGATTGCATTACAGGAATAGATGGATCTTATTTACAAGAGATATTGGAACCCTTTGGCAAGGTGACAAGTTTCACCTACCTTTCAATTGACAAAACATTTAACAACATTCTCTCGAACAAAGCAACATTTAGACTGCTCCTAAAAAAAGGGAATAGTGCCAACAGATATTCCAACAGTGTTGTCGGCTAGAGGCTGTCCCATGATATTATCTTTTTCAGGTGTTAGGCCACAGTGCTTCTACTGCGGACAAAGAACTCACCTGATTAAGGAGTGTTTGAATCGTATATGTTCATCTTGTGGTCAAAAAAAGGTCGCACTCACAGATGTAGGCAACAACAGACTTCACATTCAGTTCCGGAGGTACAACATTCTTCACAACAACCGAAGTGCACAACACTACAATGTAGAACAGCAGGATGAACTCAACAAAAAGTATACAAATAAAAAAGTATCCTAATACATGAAAGGAATCAGCCCTCCTTAATTAACAGTAATCAGGATTACAAACATAACACATCACATAACTATAGTCACCAAAACAGTAATCAAAGGCCATTGGAATCAAAACCAAAAGATTCACACGATTCTGGACCTAGGAGTTTGCAGATCGGAAGAGCACACGCTCAGGGAAAGCATCTAGTAATAAAGCTGGTGAAAACAATATAGACGATGATCAAACCAAACAAAAAAAAAGACGGAAATACCTAAACCTAACTCCATCCAAGGTAAATATAACATCTCACCAAGTCCTAGTGATACACTGATAGCTGTGGCTAATGAAAATATCAATCCTTGCCAAACACCGGTAGATTCTGCCGCTTCCTGGTCTGCAGATGAGATGGAGAGATTTATCACTCCTAGCACCAGTCATAAAAGAAAACCATGGGTTGTATCTAGTCCTAGCTCAGGGAGAAGAAGAGATGGCATTCCCAGTGAGGCATAGAGTCGAAACCCACAATATCAAATGCAACCGAACAATAAGCATAAAAGGAGCCACAAGAAAAGAAACGCAAGATTAATCTTCCATCTGATTTGTTAACTGGTTATCCTACCAATGGTTTGCCTGTGGACCTCCCCACTTCAAATTTAAACATCCCTCAAAACATCCGCAAGGAAATTAATAAAAAAAGAGTCTGCTGATGCTTCATTGAAACCACCTGCGGTGGAATCTAGCGAGCCACCTTGCAATGGATAACAATAAATGTTTAATCTCTGCTGTCAATATCTGAGGTATTAATTCCCTCGGTCGTATTAATGCCATCAGGCATTTCTTTAGGCAAAACTCACCACATATGTTGTTCATAGGTGAAACAAAATATCACCTAAACTCAAACTACTTCATAAAATCAGAACTTAGTAAAATAGGTTTCACCCTTTTATCTACAGGTCATGTGGCTAGGGGAGGAGTTGGGGTAATAATAAATAATCTTCTGGCTCCAACCTCCTTCAGAACAATTTCTCTAGATCCAGAACCTAATTGCCTTGGAGTTTACCTTCTCCTTGAATACTTTCAATGTGATTTATGTATACAGCACCAATGTTCATGCAACACTGCTGAAAATAGTCCACACAATTAACCTAATTACTAATAATAATAATGCACCTACCATTCTGCTCAGTGACTTTAACATCTTCTATGAATCCTTCACAAAAAGAAATATTTACCCCTACTCAACAAGGTATTTCTCAATGGGAAGGATTCTTTCCACCTGATGCATTTCATTCTATACAAAAAACAGTCGTACACTCATTGATCTATTATTCTACTCGGCAGGTACTGTGTAAGGGATAGAGGCTAAGCTTCATGTGAAACAGCCTTTTCGGATCATTTTGCGATTATGGCATCCATAGAGACGCTGAACAACTTTCAACAAATTAAAGTCAACCGGAGTCTCAGAATGTTCACTAAAACCAAGCGCCACTGAGGCATTTACTTCTCAGAGCCCCTACATTCTTTTTCACAAGGTGAACCTCATATACCTACACCCGGTCGAGGCCTGGAGTACATTTTATAGGCATTATTCAGTCACTGATTACTCAATACACCTTCAAGCTTAAGGGAACAACCACACTGATGCGTGAATTAGACAGCCTGAATTGGAAAATTAAAAACTTCAATGGTCAGGATCACAACATTGAATACTTACTTGAGTTAAAAGCTTCATACAGATCAAAACAATCAGCAGTAGCAGAGATAAATAGCTACAAAAAAATGCAAACAATTACCTGCCAGCTCAACATTGCTGGCCGGGGAAGGGGCATTATCTCAGGTGGGCTCTACAGGGGCCAGAAAGAAACAAGGAGGTTCCTACTTCATTGCTCATCAATGGTGGTAGCCTTACTGGTGCGAATATGATTTTACACGTAGAGAACCACTTTCAAAACCTTCTCTTTAGTCACCACACAACCCTGCCTTGGAGTGGGTGAGCACAACCGGAGAGAGGCAGATCATGGTATTACTCCAAGACATCACCAGTAGGTTGCAGGGTCTCCCTGACAGTGTTCATCCTGGGATTCATGCTATCCCGAGTTTGTGTTCCACTCACTTAATTTTTTTTACTGCGAGGATTATATTAAACATGTTAACCTACCTCGCCATTGAAAGGAGAGTAATTCTTAACCTATATTCAATCGCCATGGTTCCATTCATTAAAAGAACCGGGATCCTACTGCTCTTAGCAGTATCAGACCAATATCGATGACACCAATTTTTGTTCAAAGTCATGGAGGGTATAATAAAAGAAAAAATTCAGAATGCCATTTTACAGGATATATCGGCCTCTCAATATGCAAGGAGGGATCATCGGCACTGACTGCAAGTTGGCGAAAGTGAAAATTCTGATGATTACATTAGATCTATTATGAAAAATCCCGGCCTGTGGCAAGTCAGCTGGATGTGTCCAATGCTTTTGATACACAGTAGATGTCAGCATTCTTCTTGAATTGCTATCTCAGTTGGACATATCAAAGCAGATAATTCAGATATTGGACAATCTCCTGGATAATAGGCATATTCATATTTCCATAAATGGACATTACTCAGATGGATTTGGCCTTCAAGATCCATTCACAAAAAACCGTTGAGTGGTCTTTTGTTCATAAAGTACATCGACCCTCTGATTAAAAAAGAGCTGAGATCAGCTTCCAGGTGTATATGTGGCCCGGCTTAAGAAAAACATCAAGGTTTTTTGCATACATGGATGGGACATGCCTTTGATTCTTCCATCTGCGTAAATATCTGAAGAACACTTCATTTCCATAATTACCAATTATACTAAAGATTTATAAATTATCCATCAATCCTCACAAGTCATCATCCTGGTGCATCAACACTGGTAGGAAAAATACTATTCAATTTTTAGCGGAACCTCAGTGGTTTCTGGGGTTTCCTGATCTTCAAGTCACAGACTGCTATGTCTGTCTGCCTATAAAAATCCATCATAAGCAATGCTACTAAGGTGGTTCAGTCGCTGTCAAAGACATACCTGTCCCTACAAGGGGAAAGATTGCTCTTATTAATATGAAGATTATGGCGGGGGCATAGAATTACTACACCTGCCAATAATGTCAGTTACCAAATTATTCACCTTACAGATTCAGAGGCTCTGTGGTCAGCTCTTATGGAGAGGTCGGACCACTGCAATTAGCATCCGCAGACCTTCCAGTTTCACCCACGAAACAGAGAAAGCAGTGGGTCTCCATTCAATACAGACAATCAATTTCCAAAAAGGGCATTCACTTTTAGTAAATCTGAGGAAAAGAAATACCCTCTATCAAATATTATAGAGACTGTAATACCTACTGACAGACCTCCCCCAGTAAACACACATGGCTTGACACCATTATTAAACAACAATCTCTTTACATCGGGCACTCAATAACAGGGGTTTAATAATGAAATCAACATCTGGCAGGCACATTGCCTGCTGAATCCTGTAGTACAGTTGTTATGATCACCTAGGGTGCAGCAATCATAAAATCACCTCAATATTTAAAT